>JAODUO010001191.1:102500-130000 GCA_025642075.2 Ridgeia piscesae | reverse complement strand
TGTGTGTGTGTGTGTGTGTGTGTGTGTGTGTGTGTGTGTGTGTGTGTGTGTGTGTGTGTGTGTGTGTGTGTGTGTGTGTGTGTGTGTGTGTGTTGTGTGTGTGTCTGCGTGTGTGTGCGTATGTGTGTGTGTGTGCTGTGTGTGTGTGTATGTGTGTGTGTGTGTGTCTGTGTGTGTGCTGTGTGTGTGTGTGTGCTGCATGTGTGTGTGTATGTGTGTGTGCTGTGTGTGTGTGTGTGTGTGTGTGTGTGTGTGTGTGTATGTGTGTTTGTGTTTGTCTATTCACAACTGACTACAACAATAAAGTTAACCACATGATGTTGTAATACCTAACATTACATAACGTTAGGTATTACAACATCAGAAGTAAAAAACTGTTCAAAACTGCACGTAAATTCTCATACACAGCTATGTACCTACTACTACAGAGTAACATTTCTGGGACGGCCCCTTATCGACATAACGCCCCTAACTCCGCCCACCTCGTGCAGCCAGAGTCTCTTCATGGCTGCCGGATCCTCAACGGTCTCTGGTAGAGACAGTAGCACACCCTGGATGACGCGACTGAAGTCTCGCAGGTTGAAGAGGTAGTGAGACTTCATGGGGGTTGGCAGCAGGTTCGCCATCGCCTCCTTGTACACATTCATTGTGGCTGTCACCACTTGGTCGATGCACACGTTGAACTCCTTCGCAAAGTTCCTGCAAGGGACCAGCAATTATCTCATCAAGAGTTCTTGTAACGGACCTGTAATTATCGCAACAAGAGTTCTTGTAAGGGACCAACAATTATCTCATCAACACTTCTGGTAAGGGACCAGCAATTATTTCATAAAATGGTCTTGTAAGGGACCAGCAGGTGTATCATCAAACACAAACGTTCCTTTTTGAAAGGGACCAGTAATTATCTCATTGACATTGCTTGTAGAGGTCAAGCAATTATCGCACAACATTTTCCTGCATGGGACCAGCAATTATCTTATCACATGTTCTTGCAAGGGACCAGCAATTGTCTCATCAAATGTTCTTGCTAGGGACCTACAATTGTTTCATCAGTAGGCTGCATTAACCCCTCACTAACGTGATCTCCAGACACCTTCACTCCCAGCCCAGCAGAGGTTATCGGGGATTACGGGAAAGAGATGTGCCACTTCGCGGATTACCCAGCATTCCCAGGGCTTACTTAGATGTGATGTGCCACTTCATGATGCTGCGGAAGATTGTGATCATGGTGTCGTCGTCAAACTCGTTGATTGTCAACATGTTGAGGTGACGCAGGAACCGGGGTGTGATCGAGTTACGACCACCGCCTGTGAAACAGGGACAGGTCCTTAATTCATGTTTTAGACTTGCGCAGGAAATCACTCTCCTCCATTCCTACCTCGCTGTAAACAACTTCAGTCAACCGCAACGTAATGACTACACTGATATCAAATATTTACTTAAAAATCTGTATTTATATACCATCAAATCCAGGGCCAATGGCCCATTCGTGGGTCTTTACAATGTTGGCATTAATCTAAAACACAACAATTAAAAGTGACAGTTAATCACGAAAAGTTCTACTTTATATTAATACTCATGTATAATCAAATTACTGGTAAATGAAATGATAAGTGTTGAAAAGCTAAGAGAATATGTAAATTAATTAAAATGCTCTGCATGAATAATACAAATGCTAAATGATGTCTGACTTAATTAATTTAAGAACATCTTCATTAATTTGCCAAAGCTGTCAAGTGTTCTCAACTGGGTGTGGTTACAGTGGCCGAGTATTCCCCAAGGGGGGGGAGGCATAAGCAAAAGCCTGGCGGACGTGTTGTTCTAAATGAACCCGTGGAATTTAGCAAACCATCACCAGAGCGTAGTTTGTGAGCAGTTTGGGTTTGTGCATACATATTTCCATATTTATTTACATTTTATCCAGTTTATTGCTCATACACTATCTTGACCATCATCTCATCTTCTCTGGCAAGCTTTCGGCCATGTTGCGAGACAGTTGGAGCAGTGAAGAGTGAATAAACGAGATTCGAATCCGGATTATCTCAAATGAGACACCGACGTTCCACCCGCCGTGCCACGGTGGCCCACGGAGTGACTGTCACGAGGTTGATGACAAGGGACATACCTGGGGGGCCCATGGCAGCTGCGACCTGGACATCAATCAGCTTCATGGGGGTGGTGTCCTTGAGGTCATACCAGGTCCAGTGGTCGTGGAGCTGTCGGAGCAGCTCTATGGGGGGCTGAGCTCCATATGTCTCCAGGATGGGCATGTTCAGGTCGTCCACAAACACAATCTACAAGTGGTCAACAGCAGCGGTCAGGCAGTGGTCAAACTATGGTCAAGCAGAGGGGTGAAGTAGCGGTTAAGTACTGGTCACAAAATGGTCACACTGTAGTCGAGTGGTCAAGGACGTAGTTGCTCGTTGTCTAGCACTGGTCATGCACTGGTCAGACGGTGACCAGGTGGTGGTCATGCAGTGATTAGGTTGTGGTCAAGAATGGTCAGCTACTGGTAAAGCTGTAGTCAAGCTGTTGTCAGGTAGAGATCATGCAGTGGTCAAGCAATGATCAGGTAGGTAGTGGTCAAGCAATGGACAGGCAGTGGTCAAACAATTGGCACGTAGTGGTCAGGCAGTGGGCAGGTAGTGATTAGGCAGTGGTAAGCAATGGGCAGTAAATGCTCAAGCAATGGTCATGCAGTGGTCAAGCAATGGGCAGTTAGTGGTCAAGCAATTGTCAGGCAGTGGTCAAGCAAAAATAGGCAGTGGTCAAGCAATGGACAGGTAGTGGTCAAGCAACGGTCAAGTACTGGTCAAATTGTGATGATCTGTTACCACAAACAGATGTCACACAATGGTTTGTGTTCAAACACTGGTCAAGCAGTGACCAGTGTGGTCAAGATGTGGCCAAATAGAAGTCAAGCATGCTGTAACAGACACTGTATTGAGCAGCTGAATACAACTTAATGTGTTATTAAACTATCGTCAAATCCACAACCCAAATAACATGATACAAATTGCATACATAACTGTCAATGCAGTGGTCAGATACCGGTCAAACTAAAAATTGAGACACCACATGTCTGATTACATTCAGTTTGAATGCCTGACAATGGTGCATTGTGGGATACGTACAGCCTTCTTGCCGAGTGGTGGACCGAACACACCCTTGCGGCGCTTGTCGAGTTTTGACATGATGATGTTCTGAGTTTGATTGGCGCTGGTCTGAGCGGAGAAGTTGATGATGTTGGGTTTGTACACCTCCTTGTCCATTCGATTCAGGAGGAAGTCCTGAAAACACAACAGGTTATCAAAATACATGTGTGTGTATGTGTGTGTATTAATTCCCTGTATGACAAGATAAATATTTTCAATATTTGTCATAATGCTTTAACGGGGCTTACCTCTTGTAAACTGTACACATTTTGTATACTGTTCATATGTCTTGTACGTGAACATTGTGGTTAGGCAACTCACAAAAAATCAGCCACAGTCCACTGCGGTCAAGCGTTGTGAAATGCATAAAAATTGTTACAAAACTCAGGGTTTATTTACATGGATTACACGTGTGACTAAAATTGCTAAAATAATTGTTACAAAAAAACTAAGCTTCTCTCATAAAATTACGCAACTGTTCTTGCTAGTACTTAGCAAAGATAATCATCTGACAAAGCGAAGTATTAGTCACACTAAGATAATTAAGAGAGGTACATGAGGAAAATCACCATATGTTGTTCAAATTAACATGTGTATTCAAAATGTAAAAATCTCTTGCCGTATTTCTGTAGACTATTTCTACGACACTCTGTCAAAAGTGTCCAGGGTGCACACCTTTCTATTGAAAACTCTTGGTAAACAAGATCACTGTTAATGTGTATTTTAAAGACTTATATCTGGCGTAAGAGGTCACAAACGTGTTGGTCAGCAATCCATTGGTTTCAGGGAAAATTACACTGAAAGTAAACAATAAAGTATTTCTAGTTTTAACAACGACACAAAAACTTCTAGAGGTTAAATCATTAGGTATCACCGCCGGTGGAATGATAAAATCGGATCATTACGCACAACTTTACGCCATGACAGTTGCGGAACCCACCGTCAGGTAAACACTCTTCCCCGTTCCGGTCGGCCCGACAAACAGTGTCGCCTTCTGGTGGGTGAGAAGCATCTTGAAGAGGTAGATGTAGCGGACTGTGTCCACCGTTGGCACGATGATCTCATTGAAGTCCGCCTCCTTCGGGATCGGCGGCTTCGTCTCAAGTTCCTTCCTCCACAACTCCCACATTCCCGCGCCCTCCTTCTGGAAGCGGTAGCTGTAGATGCTCGAGCCCACTGGGAAGGGGACCTGGTAGGGATGCTCTGGTGGGGCGGTCAGGTCGACCACGTTGAGCATCACCCGCGTCTCCTCACTCATACCTCCCTGTCATGTGACATACCAGGTCATATGATTTGATATTGGCTTAACAGTCAGCACATTAATATTATACAGTTTTAGTTGTGACATTCAGGGTTTGTTGAAGACAACTTTTACTGGGAAATGTTTACAATGAGTTGATGCTTCTAGTGCAGTAAAACTAAAGCATGAAAAAGTCATGCACAAGGAGCAGAAAATTAAAAACAAAGATTAAAATAACGAGAGTAGAACTAAACACCAATGGTTTCAGGTGCAGATGCAAAATTAACCAGTTCCTGGTGAAGATTGGATGTTGAAAATATTGACAATTGTGCTGCAAAGGGCTTTGTTTTGAACACAAAAATGTATAAAAATAACGACCATTAGTACAAACTGTGTCAGAGATTGTAGCTATATCACAGACACAAAATAAGAAAATATGGATTAACATATCTTATACATCAGTATAACCATGAGACAAGTGACACTAGCAGGTATAAATTCATGACAAAATAATTGACAGAATACAACCACATGAACAAGTCAAAATGTTGACGTGAATAACATCCGGAATACGACATCTAAAAGAACATTAAATATTGGCAACAGTTGCCATCAGCTTGCACCAAAGGCATCACACATACGGGCATCCTATATTGTGTCTATCATGTCCATGATGATCCGGGAAATGTCTTAATCTTATACAAAGACATGACCAACATACTACACGTCACAACATCGATACAGACAAGATCGATAATGATGGGAACAATGTCTATAGGAACAACATTGATAGGGAGAACATTGGGATTAGGGATAACACCGAATTGGAACAACATCGATTGGGATAACATGCATACTACAATGTCTAATATAACTAACATGACAACCAAGGAAATGTCTGACTACATGCTTCATGGGATGCATTGCATACTCACACTTTCAATGTATTCCTGCACGGTCAAATCAGACAAAAACATAGGCTACAAGTTCTCTGGTCAAAGGACACAGATAGATCAGCCAAAGCTGTCCATAGAATGTTTCTGTTTCTAAGGTCAAGCATAATTATATTAAAATTGGATAGTGATGAGATCAATAGTAAAGTTACGCTAATTATGAACCTTCAAAGGATTCAAAGAAGTAAACAGGACTGTTGCAAGTATAAACCTCAGCTCGTTTAATACATTTTAAAGAAGCTTTATTTGACCTTGCTGAGTTTTCTTACCATCATGAGTTCGCGCACGATCAAATCGAACTTGTCGCGGCCATTGCGGTCAGTGCTGCCCCCTAGTGACCAGGTGAGAGCAAACAGGAAGATGCCCTGGAAGAAATGAATAAATACCATAAAAGAAACCTCTACATCTAAGCCGCAAACATAGACAGACAAATATTCTCTTTGAAATATAGCAAAACACAAATATATTTAAAACATATTTTTATTCAACAATTTTAGGCATGCGTCAAAACAATTAAAGATAAATGAACATGGTAACCAAATGCTGAATAGTAAAATAAGTTTTTACAGGTAACATCCAAGAAAATATTTCTTATCAGAGGGTGCTGACATGAATTTACTGACGCGTCCTCACCTCAATCCAGGAGATCACCTCACGCTCCTCCATTTGGGCTATCTTCGCCTCGTCTTGAAACTCATCCATCTGACAGTCAATGAGGTTCATCAAACTCTTCACGAGGTTTGTGTCGGTTGTTGGTGACAGTTCCTGCAATGTCAGATTGTGTCTTCACCAACATGATGTAGGTGTGAATTCTCATGCATGAAAGATGTGGCCATATTTGTTACATATTTGAATTTCTTCTGGGAAACATGAGTGGCTCAACAAAATTTGTGGCTCGACTTCCCCAGTCCTAGTGGTTCGACGAAACCAGTCCTAGTGGTTCGACTAACCCAGTCCTAGTGGCTCAACTAACCCAGTCCTAGTGGCTTAACTAACCCAGTCCTAGTGGCTCGACCAATCCAGTCCTAGTGGTTCGACTAACCCAGCCCTAGTGGTTCGACTAACCCAGTCCTAGTGGCTCAACTAACCCAGTCCTAGTGCCTCAACTAACCCAGTCCTAGTGCCTCAACTAACCCAGTCCTAGTGGCTCAACCAACCCAGTCTTAGTGGCTCAACTAACCCAGTCCTAGTGGCTCAACCAACCCAGTCCTAGTGGCTCAACTAACCCAGTCCTAGTGGCTCAACTAACCCAGTCCTAGTGCCTCAACTAACCCAGTCCTAGTGGCTCAACCAACCCAGTCATAGTGCTCAACTAACCCAGTCCTAGTGCCTCAACTAACCCAGTCCTAGTGGCTCAACTAACCCAGTCCTAGTGGTTCAACTAACCCAGTCCTAGTGCCTCAACTAACCCAGTCCTAGTGCCTCAACTAACCCAGTCCTAGTGGCTCAACTAACCCAGTCCTAGTGCCTCAACTAACCCAGTCCTAGTGCCTCAACTAACCCAGTCCTAGTGGGTCAACTAACCCAGTCCTAGTGCCTCAACTAACCCTGTTCTAGTGGCTCAACTAACCCAGTCCTAGTGCCTCAACTAACCCAGTCCTAGTGCCTCAACCAACCCTGTCCTAGTGGCTCAACTAACCCAGTCCTAGTGGCTCAACTAACCCAGTCCTAGTGCCTCAACTAACCCAGTCCTAGTGCCTCAACCAACCCAGTCCTAGTGCCTCAACTAACCCAGTCCTAGTGGCTCAACTAACCCAGTCCTAGTGCCTCAACTAACCCAGTCCTAGTGCCTCAACTAACCCAGTCCTAGTGGCTCAACTAACCCAGTCCTACCAGTCCTAGTGGCTCAACTAACACTGCCTTCCCATACTGCACCATCTGACACAAGGAGGAAGAGCAGTCATCTGCAGATAATCTTGTTGCACCAACCTTGATCCTCTTCCTGACGAGGGCCAGGAGGGGGTCGACGAAGCGCTCAAACATGTCCGTGATGATTCTCTTGTATTTGTCGGTCATGGTGGCCGGCATGTCCGCCAGCCATGACTTGAAGATTGGACGCCATCCGAGGGACTCTGGCTCCATGTAGATCATGCCACAGCGAGACACCTGGTGGTCAATGACACGCAAATGATAATAGTGATAATAAAAAAAAAAATTAAATATAATATAATATAATATAATATAATATAATATAATATAATATAATATAATATAATATAATATAATATAATATAATATAATATAATATAATAAATATAATATAAAATAATATAATTTAACTTAACATTGATAACGTGCTATGCATATCATGATAACAAACTCAAAGATTTTAACAATGTTAATATAAAATATAAAGTAAAACATAAGAAACAATGTTTACATAAAATGACTGTCGTCTACCATAGCAGAATGGGGTGTTAAGTTGCAAAAAATTTGTGAAATGGAGTCCACAGATCATGTGCCTTAAAGTGACATATATTTATTCAAATGTCCCCAATAGTGTTTAAGCTATTACAAAAACTGAAGCACCACTTTAAAACATACTGTTTTGACAATGAAGGTAATTTGGAATCATGTTATGAATTATTGTTTAATCTGTTGGTTGCTAAGTGCATGTATTGGATTAGTTTTAGCATATTTTAGCACATGACATTATAAGATGGTTCTGTCAGCATAGACGGAACATGTTGTACGCTGCTTTTTGTCTCATTTGCAGAGTATACCTGTGTGACTTAAAATATGCTTTGGGGCACCAACTGAGATTATTAAATATATTCATCTGTCACAACGTAAGTGACAACAGACTTTGAGAACAAAACTTCAGAAAAAAACTAGATGTTAAATGAATGGAAATATCAAGATGGCATAAACAGAAATACTTTTGGGCAGCTTGAAGATAGGAACACTTTAGCTGCAAGCAAACTTTTCCGCATTGGGAGTTTTTGTTTTCACAAACACAGCCCAGGCCCCTGTGTCTAAAGGTTCCGACACTAACGACGCGAGACGACACGACACTGACCGTGGCGGGTGAGGCGACCTCGAGGTCCATCGGTTCAAAGATGAGGTTGGTAGTGGGGGCGAGTTGGATGATCTCACCACTCATGAGGCACAGCTTCTTGTTGTCGTCCAGCACTGTGTTCATGTTCTCAATCCAAATGGCGTCCACCGGCCCGTCAAAGATCAACCATTTCCGGTCCGGAGTCTGCAAAGATTCATCATCATCATCATTGCAACTGTTCATCATATGATCTAACTCTAGTCAAGCTGGCATTTGTGGGCGTGTATATTAACGTTTTCCTGCCAGATGGAATGTCCCTCGGGTGACAAAGTTCATGGATTAATCTGCGACATTTCAGAAGAAATGTAATTCAACTGGTAAATGCTTTTAATGCATTTTTATTTTGAACCAGATGAAGTAAATCAACTGATGTGTCCAGGTTGCTTATCAAACTCCATCAAGCAGTCAACAAAAAGGCTGTGTGAACATTTGATTTTTAGCATATTTGTTTTTGAATTTCTGGCTTCAGAAGATTTTCTTTGTGACAAAAACACAAGGGAAAGTTGTAAAAGTGTCAAATGTGTGCAGTCATGTTTACTCTAGATGTTATGCTGCAGTGGTAATGCAAGTCACATGTTAGCTGTTATCAACACTGTTGGTGAGGGCAAAGCTAGATGGAGATCTCACCCACAACTTTAACTGTGGGGTAGACAAATCCAAAGGTACACGTATTCTCTGTGATAGCTTTAAACAGTTGGGGATATTACATGTAACATGCATTAACATGATAACATTGTTTCAAATTTGAATCATAACAAACAAGTGCCTCACGAAAACCACCTGTGTTCTTTATTGTAGATAATGGGTATGCACGTTTATTTCTGATGATAATAACTTATCTGCTTTGCGACATCATAAAAAACTCAAAAGATAGATTATCTGTAAATCTAGAACTGGCGACGTCATCAGAATTTAATAGCAAATTTATACAAACTAGTTGACACATTTGAGATAAATGACCGGACATGTTTCAGAAAGGTTTCATGAGAAATGCAACAAGGCTGGTGTTGATTTCTCATGAAGTGTCTGAAATGAAGTAAGCGATAAAACAAACTGCGCAGGCAGTTTTAACTAATGTGTTTGTTTACTGAAAAAACTCACTGTTGACGATGCAAACTGTCGGTAGGAAACAGCGAGGATTCCATCTGACCACTCGTGGGACACTGGGTCAAACTGACCATACAACTGACCCATGGTGATTGATTTTGGGTTGATCACAATGATCTGAACCTTATTCTCTTCCATCAAACCCTGCAATATGATTCACCATCACATGAGAAGATGGTCTCAAATATACAGTTTAATTCATTCATTAATACTATGATCCAGTTATCCACTGTCTATCATTGTGAGTATCTGGCACCCTCTTCTGATATGGCAGGGTCTGGTGCTTTTTAGGGTCTGACATTTGTGTGTGTGTGTGCGTGTGTGTGTGCGTGCGTGCGTGCATGCGTGTGTGTGTGCATGTATGTGTGTGTGTGTGAGTCTGTGTGTGTGTGTGTGTGTGTGTGTGTGTGTGTGTGTGTGTGTGTGTGTTGTGTGTGTGTGTGTGTGTGTGTGTGTGTGTGTGTGTGTGTGTGTGTGTGTGTGTGTGTGTGTTGTGTGTGTGTGTGTGTGTGTGTGTGTGTGTGTGTGTGTGTGTGTGTGTGTGTGTGTGTGTGTCTGTGTGTGTGCACGTGTTTGCATGTGTATATGTGTCTTCATTTATATTCCACCTTCATAAACGTTAATTCAGTTAATATATATAGCACTACATTTATTTTAATAAAATAGTAATTAGTATGTTTTTACAATTAATAAGCTTGTTCTGAAACACAAAAAACAATGTGAGATCTGGCAATACATGAAATAAGACGATAATAATAATAATAATAATAATATAACTTCTATTGTGCCTAAATCCTTGAAAACCAAGATCAAGGGTTGATGGATCTCAGCATCAATCAATATTCAGGTTGCACTGTTCTCCTCACCACTCAGCATACTTTTTTTGTAAAACCATTCCACATACAGGTGAAATGTGTTCGATTCAAAAGACAAGCAATTTATGTTTGCCGTACGGCCACTCACCGCGGTGTGGATGGAGGCCAGGGCCTGGGCTAGGACCCGGTAAGCTGTCGTTTTACCCCCAAAGGGCTCACCCACAATCATGAAGCCATGCCGCACAATCATCATCTCGTAGATCTGCGCAAGACACGGTGATTCAGAACACATGATAAAAACTGACAAACCCTGCACTCGGGCACAGGAAGCAAAATAATGCAAGATGGAAAACATTAGTGTGTGGCTGGTTCTCCTCATCTTTGCTGTTAGCTGATTTTGTTGTTGTAATTATACAGGCTGTAGCCTTGCATTATATTGTATTACGTATATGTGTTTATTGTTTGGTGTAATACAAAGGTCAGGTGCAAGTTTACATCTAACTAGTCATTTAGAGCAAACTACACATTACTCAAATAACTCCACAACAGTAGCAAAGACCATTGTCCCCAATAAATGCAAATATATAAATATTAACTATAGCTGACTGTTACATACAAAGGGAAAATCCTCATTGAAAGAGAAAACTGGAGCATTTGGTGACAACTGGAAAGAATTAGATAAAGACACTAAAGTCAGAGGAAACATTAGCCTAACATGTGGAAACATTGGGTTATAAATGCATAAACCCTGTCTCGTTCTACGATATATATCTGAATCCTTTGTGGGTATGTTAATACACTTTGCATGACATAAATGATGCAGAGATTGTCTCGACCATCCAAAAACTGTAAAATCCCAAACGTCGGTGAGAGAAAATAAAACGAATTATCCGTAAATCGAGCGGACATGTCAACCAATGATGACAGAGCATTGACAGCGCCACCTACCTGCTGGATCTTCTCGAGGAAGAATGACGTGCACTGCAGGTTCATTTTGATACAGTTCTCGCGCACGTGCTCATTCAGCACCATGTAGTCGGGTTCAGGCAGCGTGATCCCGGGGAACAGATCTGACGTGATGCCGTCAAACAGCGGCAGATCATGATTAAGGAACTTGGGCAGGTTGACGTCAATGATGGACCTCAACATGAGGATGTCCTCGTTCTCCTCGGGATACTTCAGCTGAACGCAGCAAACATATGCATGTTATGAAATGCCTCAAAACGCTATTTTGAATTTTTTTGAAAGACGTGTACAACTGCTTAAATTTATTTAGTTGATAGGTCTGGACAAACATCAGAATTTGGTCATTTTATCTACGGTCCTTACAGAAAACTTTAATTTAAGAATTTTAATGGCATAATTAAATAACAATTAGATACATTCTTTTAACTATCATATTGCTTCATGCTATAACAACAATGTACATATCACATTCAGGCAGTGTAATGAAAAATGCCTATACAAAATCATGTAAAAAATTATGTAAAAAACATTAAAAGAAAATGTTTCACTAAAATATTGTCATACAAAATCTCTGCAGACCTTCATTTCATTTCGTATCTTAAATGTAATAAAAAAGGGAGGCATTTTTTTAATGATAAAGTTCACGAATTAAAATATCAACGCAACGATTAATTGCATTCGTCATGCAAGCAAGTGTTTGTACCTTCAGGTTTCCGGCGGCTGTGAGTACAGACTTCACCGCTCGCATGCCGTAATCATAATGGTGCTGTGACGACAGTTGTTCTGAGCACAGCCTGTAGGTGGCGACAATCTTGACGGAGAGCGGACGCGCACTGACGAAGCCGCTCGAGTAAAGGACGATCTCGGCGATCATGGCGTAGTCGGGGACCATCATGGCCACCGGGCGGAACAGGGCCTGGCCAGGGAGACAGATGGATCATCTAGTAATTATGTTTAATTGATGTGGTAACACAAACCCTCCCTGTATGTACAGTGTATTTGTCAGGTAGGATCTACCCCACTATGCAGCATGCATCAGTTTAATCTCACTACCATAAGCAATACCCAAGAAGACTTACCCCGTCCCCTGTGAATAGTATTTGTCATAGATCCGTGGATTTTCGTTTCATAAGGACAATTCACCACAAAGCAAAACCCACTATTAAATTTTAGTTTTTTAATAAAAACTGTCACTTTATTTAGTGAAAGTGTCCCTAATGCCTATGGGGCATTTTCAAGATACGCTTCAGTATGAAATCGATTTCACTGCAAAATCGATTTAAAAAAGCAAAACTGGACATACGACCTAAACAAGAATGTTACTGGGTCGGTCAAGTATGTGTCCAGTCAATGTTCACTGCAATATTCCTGGAAGTCATAGATCTCAGTCATGGATCGCAACACAGCAAAGAGTGAAATCAAGCATTTGCATCAGTGTATACTGATGAATCCACACTAGAACAGGCAGTATCCACACTTGGTCAGCTGGTGTATGTGGACGGTGACCACCCCAGAGGGCCAGAGACCACCCACCTTGAGGTTGTCAGGTAGCTCTGAGCGTCCGGCGTATCCGGGATTCATCGTGATGAAGACGGAGCAAGTCGGGTCTAGTTTGATCTCAGTTCCCTCAAACAACAGAGTCTGCAGCCCCTGACCGATACCTGAAACACACAACTCACTGTCACAGCCAACCTTCCTACAGCGACCACCTTCACATAACGTATGATCATTATCTGCTCATTCAAATGAGTTGGCTACCGTTACATGCTTGCTCTACTCGACAATCAACTTATTTATTCATTTCTCTGATATCCTAGGGGCTGTTTGAAATTGCAATTCCACCACAAATTTTTCCACAAATTATCTGCTCTCGTGACAACTCCTGCCTGACCCATTTTTGATTACGCGTAATAATGGTTTTTTTTAACATCTCTGAGATTGATATCTACATATCTACTGACAACACCATTTTAAAGGGACTTTGTTTTAATCTGTTTCATGATGTCTAAATGTTTTATTTATTATTATGTTTTATTTCTTTTTTATTTCTTTTGTTTATTTTATCTTTTGATATACAATTGATGTAAATCATTGGATTGGACATAAAAATAATGTAAAGTACCCATACTACAGGGTAAATGTAACATTTTCAATCAATCAACCAATGGTGGCCATCTTGGTTTAAAGTCACACTTGTCTGCTACATAGGATTATTTTTAATTGTGCAAATAGTGCAATTTAAAACTATTGAACAAGTCTTATTAGGAACAAATGTATTGACACATATTTTCAACCAAACTGCCATTATCATGGTACGTCATAGCACACTAAATGTCTATCATTTTGAGAAAATAGTGGCACATTTTGACACACTGCTATGCTGTATAATTTGCGTCAACCCAGTTAAACAGGTTGAGTGAGAGGAGAAATGAAACAAAACCTGTTGGTTTGTATCAAGGGTCGCCTCGTCCCGTACTACAATGACCACCTGAATAATACAGCCACCCTGCAATTAGGGCCACCGAAAGACAGTCCAAGATTCTTTCTATATAGAGTAAGATACAGACAACGAGTGCTGCTGATGTGGTCACTTGCTACTGGGGTCAGTTTCACCCAGTCCCAGGAGTGACCATAATTGTGAGGTATCACTGTACCTCGGGGGGGGGGGCAAATAATACTTGACCTACCTCGCTGGATGGTGAGGATCTGCTGGGCAACAACAGACAACACCTCAAGGTCAATGCGGTTGAACTCATCGAAGCACGACCACGCACCACAGGAAGCCAGGCCCTGAACAACATCATAACGTCCACTTGACATCTCTATCCACAACAACTCCAGACAGGAAACACTTCTAATCTTATCTCCACCACAAATGAGCTATACTCTAACGTGTTATTAAGAAGATAAGTGATAAATAGTATTGACGTAATTTAATTATCAATGTGAACAATGCATAACTTTACGCATTAAGAGTGTCAATTAAGCTACATGAAAGCTATAAAAGTTACATTTGTAAGGGAATGAAGTTTTAAACTTAAATTGTATTGGTGAGTACCTTGAAGAATTTTCCTAGAGCGAGATAGTCAAGACCGTCGGAGCAGTTGAACACGACACACTGCTTCGCCACAGCTTTGGCGAGATCCTTTGTGGTCTCCGTCTTTCCAGTCCCAGCTGGCCCCTCGGGGGCGCCACCGAGGTTCAAGTGTAGCGCCCCAAACAGAGTTCTGGCACAAACGCAAACACACTCATCATTATAGGCACAGAGCTTGTGTATAGCCTCAAATCCAATGGAATTCACATTTTTTAATATAGTGTATAAAAATACAATTTTTTTAACTTACAGATCAAATTTTTTTAAACAAAATAACGATGGTGATGAAAATTAAAATATAATCACAGCATAATTTAATGCAATAGTAGCTTGACATATGCTCATACAGCATCAAATAAGTTATGTGGAGAATGTATCTTGAATGCACATCTAGTGCAGTTTTTGTAGGATCATGACAGTTAGTTGTAACATGTTGACACTCACCTGTAGCACCTGTCAGTGAGAGGTGTGATAACAAGGCGTCCCGTATTGCCCAGGTACTCGTAGCCATACGCGAGCATCGAGTTAATCATCCTTGTCACCATGTGCTCCTCCTGAAGGAGAAAAACATCCACACCATGACACTCCAGCACACACTTACATACAGTAACAACTGTTAGTCTGTTTGTACGTTTCTACCCCAAAATATCCATCAATTTTGTGCATGTTTAGGGCTGAAATTTTGCACGTAACCTAGAGGGCGAGGGTGTTAGGGAGATACCAAAGAGTTCATGGATATAGACTTTTTCTAAATTTGCTCGATGATAGGAGAACATGGGGCTCAATATTTTATTTATTTCAAAAGGATTTAGGTGGAGTTTCATCCATGTAATTTCATATATTTCTATGTCATTGGAAAGATAACTATGGCACCTATAACTATTTCGTCAGATGTCAGAAAAAATTTGTAAACTTATTAAGTTATTGTCTTTTAATTTTGTTATGTAGTGCATATGAGCATGCGACCTACATACATTTGTAGGACGTGACAGAGAGAAAGAGGAAAGGAGGGAGGAAAGAGGATAGGGGAGCGAGAGGGGAGAGAGCGAGAGGTGATAGAGGAGGGGGAGAGCGAGAGGGGAGGGAGGAGGGGGAGAGGGGAGAGGGGAGAGGGGAGAGGGGAGAGGGGAGAGGGGAGAGGGGAGAGGGAACAGGGGAGAGGGGAGAGGGGAGAGGGGAGAGGGGGAGACAAAAAAGAGATGAGACAGCAAGAGAGCAAGAAAAAAGGGTGAGAGGCTAAATGGAAGAGGGGAGAAAGAAGGGAAGACTAAAATTGGCAATAGAGAGAGAGAGGGGGGGACAGAGAGCATGTGAAGAATAGGGGAACAGAGGATGGATGGGAGAACTGGGAAAGATGGGAAGCCAGTGAAGTGTGACAAGAACAGCCAAGAACACAGGAGACGGAGTCGTGGACTTGGAGTGAGAGAGGGTGGGAGAAACATGAGGATGGTTGTGAGTGAGGGAGATACCAAAGAGGCATGAATAAGGTAGAGATAGGGAGAGACAGGAAGGAAGGACAGACAAGGGAGAGAGTTATGGATGTACCACGTTGACTCGTTACTCACCTCCCAATAGTATCTCAGCTGACTCAGCCAACTGAAATCATTCTCACTGGACACTCCCTCGTCCACCAGTGACACCAGCACGTCTCGCGCGTGCACGTCAAGTACGATGAGCGCGGCGAGTGTCGTGCGGTTCTGCTTCGACAGCTTCCCTCGGACGATGGCGACAATCTGATCAATCTGGTCATTGTTCAGCTGCAGGTAAGTCTTCATCGCCTGGTTCCCACCTCGGATAGCCTCGTGAACATACATCGTCCAGTAGTACTGGGCCACTGCAAGCACGGCCTGACCGGGCCACATCTTCACCCACTCCCCTCGTGGGGTCTTCGTGTAGTCGGTCAACGACTCTCCTATCACCTGCAACGGAACGTCAGTAAATATTACACATTTAACCAGATTTAACAGGATTGATTACCACCTGAGAAAACAATCTCAATGACAAGTGGACAAGGAAGTATTCAGCTTATCGAGACTCCAACCCTATTATCTATGTATATCCCACCCTCCTGAGGTATTTATTGATGTTGTTAGAACCCGCATAATCTGCAGACAATCTGTTCAATTCATTTATAGTCCTTTTTTGAAAAGAAATCCATTTTAGGATCTAACCTAATGTGATCCTGTATTATATTATGAACTTGAATATTTTAAAGGATTCAGGGGCTATAGAAGTTTTACAATTATTATTATTAATATCATGTCCTCTAGTCCTTCGATCTTTCTTAATAAAAAAAGTTAATTTCAGTCAATATTTTTGCAACCATACATTACTTTTAAAACTTCTGTCTGATCTCATCTCAATCTCCTGGTCTCTAAACACTGTCAATCCGCACTCATTCAGGTGTTCCTAATGACTAAGGTCTCTCAGTCCTGGAGTCAGTTCAGTTTCTCCATCCACATTAGGTGGCGCCACAGTAGTGGTTTATTTTTGATGCGACATTGTAACAACCGACTCACCACTCAACCATACCTGATTATATTAACACTGTGAACTTATGCGATGACCTCTTGGCCAGTGGTCAAGCAGACTGACCTTGCGGACAGAGGTGACCATGTCGTGTTCCAGCTCGAGCAGCCACTTCTCCACTTGACCGCGGGCCTTGGACGTAGAGATGACATCCTGCAGCTCTACAATCTCACCCTCACTGCTCTTGATGTGAGTGATGTCCAGGGTGTCCGTGAACTCCAGCAGGGCGATACCCTCAAAGCACTTCTTCAGATGGGGCTGAACCCTGGGGTGGCAGAATGGGACAATGATGACGGGGGGGTGGGGAAGAGGGAGGGTGGGGTGATAGGAGCAAGTAATGATGGACGGGAAGGAGGGAGGGGTGAGGGTTATACCCTGGGGTGAAAGGCTGGGAGATTGAGGGTATGGAACCCTGGGTGATAGGAGTGGAGAGGGAGAGGGAGAAAGAGGGACTGAGTGGGTGTGTCAGGTAAGTTTGTTTGTGTTTATGAGAGCTGGGCAAAATATGGCTACCAATCTGTGTATGTAAGTGACAGAAGGTGTGTGAATAAGGATGTGTGAGAATAAGGACGAATAAATATGTCAGCGAGTGAATAACGAGTAAGGTTTTTTACTAGTTTACTAGTTCACATATGAATCTAACTGAGCTAATTACAAAAAGTCTTCTACAAAAATATATGTTTATGATTACATAGCAAATTAATAGAATAAGAAATGCTATAAAATACACGTGATAGTTAGTTAGGTGACAGAGCGGGTGCGTAACTGTATGACATGTAAATGACGACATGCCTGGTAGGATCCTTGGTCTCCGACAGGATCTCGAGCAACTCATCGTTTGAGAGGAAGAAAAACCTCGGGAAGTAGAGACGCTTCTTCTCCAAATATTCGTTGAGACCCTGGTGATGACACAGGGTGACACGTCATACATACATCAAGATGAAGCAAGAAAAAATGACACAATGCTTATATATATATATATATATATATATATATATATATATATATATATTACAATGGTGGCAAACTAACAACACAGAGCAAGATCGTATGTCATTATTCAGTAACAACAGTGACAATGCCGACACATGTCATCAAGATCACTGTCTTTTTTTAAATAATAAAATCTATGCACCACAGATGGCGCCACCTACCTTCTGAATGAGCTCGAGCAAGTCATTGGACTTGCGGAGTTTCTCGAGCATCTTGTCGATATCGAGCACGCTCAGTACATGCTTGTCTACAGTCGCCTGCTTCATGATCTCACGCCAGTTCTTGTCGACGGTGCCGAAGCGACGGCCCTCTTCGGGCATCTGTGCCATGATGTCAGGGGAGCTGAAGATAGGCTCCAGGTAGAGCCACGTCGCCTGCACCTTCAACCACTCGTCCAGGATGTCTTGGAGCAGCACCAGGTTTGCCTCCCACTGTCTGTAAGCACATTAGTTCACGTGTAGCCCAGTACCCAGTCCTCAGCCCAAAGTGCTTTATACCTTTACCCTGGCGGAAGTGTTCGTTGAAACACCATCATGGATTAGCTAGGAAACATTAAGCCATGTTGCAATTAATCTGTACATATTTCCACCACTGTCTATAGCCAGGTACTCATTTATATTGTAGAGTGAACGAACTTGCCCAGAGTTTGACACGGCTGCACAAGATTCAAACATGGGTTTTCTCAACTGAGGGTTTGATGCTGCCAGCGCCCCTGCATTACACAAGCTGACAGCTATGCAATCATTTATGTTGTTTACAGTGTTGGATAAAATTACATTATTTATTTCAATTAAATCACTGGACAAAGTTATTTTTAGTATGTTAAAAACAATGTTCACAGATTGAACGTTCTCCACACGAAATGTTCAATTTATAATATGAAATAACACTTTATAAACAGATGATTTCAACATTATTCCTGAGCCAGACATCCCGATTAGCCAGGCTCCATGAGGTGGCAGCACTTTTAACCTTCACACAGATGACATTCAAAAGCCGCTAAGTCACCAGACTATCTGGACACAAAATACTCAGTGAGCTTCCTGCTAATGATTGCCATGCATGGATGATTCATACACGAACTTACTTCATCTCTGCCTCAAAGGGTTTGATGAAGGGCGACCCTCTCATCGTCTGTGTCCGCACAATGTGGTCGTCCAAGAGCAGCTGCACCTCATCCACAGACGACAGGATGTGGGTGCCAGTCTCCCGGTAAGGGATGATTGTGAACTCCATCTGACACACACAGAAACAGCAGCGGGTCAATAAAAACAGTTCTTTGCTCTGTGATAATAAATTTCAGCAGAAAAATTATGCATTCACACAAAAAAGTTCACCATGTGATGCACTTTCTTGGTAATAGTGTTTGTTAAGAGTGTTTATGAATGATTACAAAGCACATGTTATTTTTAAGTAATAGTTAATTGTAACACTAAATTTGCCATATAGCACCAAATCCCAATAAGCTGGGTTGCTTTACAATGTTTCAGAAAGTTTACATAAGAAAAATAATGATTAGCAAATATTAATTACATTCAAAATGAATAAACATATAAATACTTAAATTTAATGAAAGTCAAATTCAATAATATGTAATATAAAAATGACTGTTAGTTATAATTGATTGCAACTGTCATATTTAATGTCACGTTTATCATACAAGTAATTGAATAGTCATTACTCCAATAACTGAATAAGTTTGACTTATGATGTTGTTTGCTAGACTATCAAAATATTGTTCAGATGTGACAAACGATATAAAAACATGTAAAGAATATCACAGTCTATTTAGAGTTTCCATTTAGGAAGTTCCCATAACTATTCTGTGAGTTATGGTTAATGCTGTAACCGTCTTAAGAATTAAAAAGTATAACTGGGCTAGCTACATTACATTGACTTCTCTGTGGTTGTGTCTATAATCTGGAATGGACTCTCTATTACAATTGAATCGTTTGAAACTACAGACTTAATTCTGCCTATCCCTGTTTATGATTACACAAAAATATTTTGTTTGTTGCGCCTTAGAGCTTAAATTCTCAACGATCTTTGTTTTACGAGCAGCCGCTGCCACTTACCGGAGCCCAGTCCTTCTTCATCTTCTCAAGGGCCTTCTCGAGGGAGAACTCCTTGCTGGCCGCTTCACTGATCACCTCAAACTTGGCGATGTGGTTCTCAAGATTCATGTCGACGAGCTTCGCAAGGCACATGTCCTCGTCAGGAGACAACGGGTAACCCACGATGTCCGAGATCTGCTCCCAATGCCGCTCCCGCAGGCCGGGATTGAAGAGGGTTTGGATGAGGGGCATGTGATGCTTGAAATCTTCCACCTTCGACTTCAGCTGTGATGGGAAGAAACAGTGTTTACTGGCACTCACCCATGGACCGTAATGCTGTTAAGAGCTCTTAAAAAGATTTTGCACTTTAAGAAAAAGTTTGATAAATGTTAATCCTTAACAGTGATCTTAAATATCTGAAAATTTGTTGGCATTTACAAAATTGGTTGACGGTTTGTGACTGCAGTAATACCTTGGTGCAGATCTTCGTGGCATTTGGATTAGCTTCGAAGGTGCGTTCCAGTTTGTAAAGGTTTCTCCAGATGTTGCCGACTTCAGCCTCTGTATCATCTGGGTTGACTCCAGCCATAGGCCCCTCCATCCAGTCCCTACAATGTCAGCAATGTCAGGCAATTAATAAGTCAATTAATTATTTAGTTGAACCATTATTTCAACAACAAACAGCAGAATGATAAACCATCGACGTAATTTGCATGTAAGAGTACTTGTTAGACTACAATTCTGTCAGGTATGGATTTTCTGTCAACAAGGGAGAAGTTATACTACATGAGATGCAAGTTAATGCAAAATAATGAACCAATCACAATCACTAATCATTTGAGATAACAAACGTATAACAACGAAACCACAGCAAAATTAGATGAGCAGGGGGGTCACTGTCAGCCAACAAGTTTGTTAAGACAGACGACTGACTTGTGTTTGGTGTTGAAGTCAACTGTCATCTCGTAGAGATTGAGGTACGGCTTCAGCGTGTTGATGATGGTCATGCGCTGGGGGTAGGTGGTCGTGGGCCAGTTGAAGGACTCCTCCTCCGTGTTGAAGGCGTCAATCTGCGACATTGACACACTCAAGGATTAGTTCACAAATAGGAGCGCCTCAACGTACATGACACGAACCATGTTTGCTCAATCTTTCAATTGCTAAAACGCAATTCTGATTATACAGGCGAACCATTCACCCTTCCGTCGTCGCTGAGGTTAGAATCTGGTGTATGATTTTGCTAAGTAAATGACAATCAGTGTGACCATTAATTTGTGAGATGCTTATTGACATTAATTTTACTTTAACAACAATAAGACAAGTATGGTATATGTTAACATTTGTGAGAACACAGGTAAAAGCCTGAGCGATTTCTGACCTTATCTGCGGCTGCCTTCAGCTTAGCGTCGAGGCTCTGAGCCTTCTTGAGGTAGCGAGGCACGTCAGTCATTTCGCCATAATTTGCAAACTCTTCCACTTGTTTCGCATAACTCTCCAACTCCTCCGTGAACCGTTCACGCTTCAACTACAACAGATGGAGCCACATGTATGTGTTATCTTTGATTTCATACGACTATTCCTTTACATAACAATTTAAATTGAAACGTCAATGTGCCTCTTCATACTTAGCAGCAGTTTCCGTCATAAGAGTACTGAAGATTGCTTGATATACAAAGTTGCTAAAAAGTTCTGCCTCCAAACTAGCTTTCTGAAAGTTAAGCTTCTGCATGCCTTTCATGCTAAATCTTGTAATAATAAATATTTGTGGAATAAGGAAGGCACTTATCTTACTGAACTCATATTTACATATACACATTTACATTATTATGGTTGCGTAGATTAGACTCTTTAGTGTGTAGATTGTACTTGCATACCTTCAGGGCCTCCTCATACTGCGATTTCTTCTCCGATATGATCAACTTGTGCTCCTCAAAGATGGCCGCCATACGACTGTGCCACATGAAGGTATTTGAGTTGAGACGCATCTCAGCGGGTGAGAAGGAGGCGTAGTCGACGAGGAATGTCAGACGGTTCTTCGCCTCGATCAGTCGCTTTTCAAGAACAAAGATCGTCTCCTTCTCAACTTTATCGATGAACTCCTTCAGTTCAATCAGTTGCTCTGTGTTTGCAGGTGTTGTCAGCGCTTTCTCCGCAATCATCTCGTAGTCGTCACAGAGTCTGCAAGGAATAGGCAACCTTGTGATGACTGACACACAGGCACTGTGTAATATCTAAGATATATTCAAATGGTTTTTCAAAATAATACATATCCTTTCATATCATACCATGCGTGCAGAAATGCCATACCGCAAGTGAATTCCACATAGCAGTTATCCACAATCTGGTTTTAATTAGTTAATGTCGATTAGTTAACCGTTCATACTCATAAAAATGAAGCATTCACTGTATTAATTTCAATGTGTTTTCTAATCACCACAAAACCTTATTTACTGAAACTACTTATTGTATGTTTAATAATATTTTTTTGGCCAAACACTATCCCATTTCATTTGAACTATTTAATAATGATGCCCTTCACATTTGGTAAACAAATTCAACAGAGAAAATCATCAATACCACTGGTAACAAGCGAGGACAAAGAGAGTAAGACCACGAGAGACGTACGCCTTGTTAGCCTCCTGGTGGTCTTTAGAGACTCGCGCCAGCAGTCTGTTGGTGATGTTCTCTGCTCGCTTGAACAGGCCTCGGATCAGTTCATCACAGTGGATCTCAAACATGCCGAGTCGCAGGATCTGAAAGGAAGAGGGAGTGTGAACGAGGGAGGGAGTGTGACCGAGGGAGGGAGCGTGAGTGAGAGAGGGAGCGTGATTGAGGGAGGGAGTGTGATTGAGGGAGGGAGTGTGACCGGGGGAGGAAGTGTGATTGAGGGAGGGAGTGTGACCGGGAGGAAGTGTGATTGAGGGAGGGAGTGTGACCGAGGGAGGGAGTGTGACTGAGGGAGGGAGTGTGACCGAGGGAGGGAGTGTGATTGAGGGAGGGAGTGTGACCGAGGGAGGGAGTGTGATTGAGGGAGGGAGTGTGACTGGGGGAGGAAGTGTGACTGAGGGAGGAAGTGTGATTGAGGGAGGGAGTGTGACCGAGGGAGGGAGTGTGATTGAGGGAGGGAGCGTGACCGAGGGAGGGAGCGTGACCGAGATAGGGAGTGTGACTGGGGGAGGGAGCGTGACCGGGCGAGGGAGCGTGACCGAGATAGGGAGCGTGACCGGGGAAGGAAGCGTGACCGAAGGAGGGAGCATGGCCGAGATAGGGAGCGTGACCGGGAGAGGGAGGGAGCGTGACCGAGGGAGGGAGGGAGCGTGACCGAGGGAGGGAGGGAGCGTGACCGAGGGGAGGGAGGGAGGGAGCGTGACCGAGGGAGGGAGGGATGACCGAGGGAGGGAGGGAGCGTGACCGGGAGGGAGGGAGCGTGACCGAGGGAGGGAGCGTGACCGAGGGAGGGAGCGTGACCGAGGGAGGGAGGAGGGAGGGAGCGTGACCGGAGGGAGCGTGACCGGGGGAGGGAGGGAGGGAGCGTGACCGAGGGAGGGAGCGTGACCAGGGGAGGGAGCGTGACCGAGGGAGGGAGCGTGACGGGGGGGAGGGAGCGTGACCGAGGGAGAATGACATGGACAACAAATGAGTATGATAGAAAATAGTCAGTGTAGTCCATGGTTCATTATCTATTAATTTCCATCGTGCATCTCATGAATTTTGCAAAATCTAGCAGCTGACTATGGCACTGTCTGTGTACGACTGACACAAAATTGAGCATGTTTCCCAAAGCAGTTATCCCAGCATCTGTCTTTTACTGGTCAATTATCACCTGGGTGCTTAATGTTGAGAGATGTGTTTATGCGGGATGGTGGTTTTTCGTATTACAACTGAGAGTTTATCACCGACACTATCTTGTCTGACAATTTGTTTGCATAACGTGAAATAAATTTGCAACGTGGATCTGTTTCACAAGTTTCTTCAGATGTTAATGAAAACGGCAGCTTTATGTTGGCCCGCCCTGAATACACTACTATGGTATTTGTTAGAGCAGCCAGGCAGTATTTACACTGACCACAGGCAAAACAGGATGAGCTGGTGTGACCATTCACTTCTGTGGTACAGCAGTTACACAAAAGCTGTATTTAATTTTGTTTAATTACTGATAAATGCTACAAACTGGTTCCTTTAAAACACATCCATATTTTAATGTAAATCAATCAATGTGTATTAAAAAAAAACTGCAAAGTAAAAACTAACACCTCGACACTCACCTTCTGACAGTGGTACTGGATGTCGTCAGCCAACCTCTTGTACTTCCTTACTTCCCGGGAGTACTGGTCAAAGTTGTGTTTCTCGTTCATGAACTGTTCGACATCATTTTCAGCCTGTCGCCAAACATGGCACGACATCTCATTATTAAAAACCTTATTTCTTCTGTCGTCGAGACATGTTTAGTACAAGAGAGTTTAGATCAGTCATAGAGTCTCATCTGTGTTGTCATTATGCATGTGATATCACACTACGAGTGTGTTCTGATGACACTTCCAAGAAAACCACACCCTTTTTTCTTTTATTGCTGACCCAAGAAGAATAAAACATTCCGGACAAGCTTCATAAATGAATTAAAACACCATAACAGAATTTGTTATGAAATACTGACAAAAATCTCCACTCTCAAATAGTTAACGAAAACATTCTTCCTTGGTTTGCAGAATGTATACGAATAGAAAATCACGATGTGAAACTGAATGCTCCCTGTGTGTAATGCTCCCTGCCTTACCGTCCGTGTGATGAGAGCCTTGTACTTGTCATAGAGCCGGGCGTGGCTGATTGGTTTCTGACTCTCTCGGCGAATCATCTCCTTCACATGTTTTTTGTGTTCTTCCAGAATCTCATCGAGGATTATCGGCTTCAGGAATGGCTTGGCCTTTCCTGCCTGTACAAAGGCCACACACTCATTTTAGCACAACTGAGGAACTCATTTGAACCATCCTCACAGGGCAGGGCGGTGGCGCCATGTGTTACTGGCTCAGGCTTATCTGGGCCTATGTTCCCAGCATGTTATTTTACATTAAATATGGTCTACAATAATATGCTGTTAAAAAGTGACATTTCACTGTCCTGTAACGTGTAACATCAATCTGGACTAAAGTAATGAATAAGTTAATAGAATAAATATGACAAATAGGTAAATATAATTAATTGTACATTAAGTGTCACTGCCCTGTAGTTTGTGACAACACTGTTGGATCGTAAAAACGTTAATAAAATAAACATAACAGATAAATATACTTTACATAAATTTCACTGTTCTTCAGTATAAAAGATATGTCACTGTGAACTAAAAAATACATAAATAAAATTAACAGTAAATCAAATATAAAACATGCAGTTAATGATTAATACTAGATCGGACTTCTGTAATGATGACACAAATAAGTTACAAATTGTCGTTTAAAGCGGCCAGACTTTTTAGTTCTGGAGAATGTCGACTTACCCACTCCGAGTAGAGTTTGGTTTCTACCCTTGGTACCACCCCAACAGCCTTGATCATGACATCAAACACATTGAGGAGAACAACTTCAAAGTCAGCGAAGTCTGGTTCGTACTTGATGCTGCTGCCATCTAGGATCAATCGCAGCACAAAGCCGGAATGCTCGTAGGCACGGGTAGAGTTCTGTGATATAAAAAACCATATATATATATATATATATATATATATATATATATATATATATATATTACATGAAGTGACAGCTAACGTTACATTCCTGGAGGAATTGCAGGGTGTGGACATATAGTGTATCATAATAAAAATATTAAAACCCAGAATCTCTTCACTGAGAATCCTTTGCTCCAGAGACCAATGTCCATACTGGACATACATAGAGGGGAAATGAGACTGACCGGTGGCTGGACAAGCAGGTCGTTGTAGTCGCTGAGTGACTCCAGACACAGTTTCTGCAGGTTGTCTGTCATCAGTGTCGCGGCGCAGTTGAAGAACGACTCCAACTTCTCCTGGTTCTGGTTGCTAGGCACCAGCTTCTTCTTGTTGCCCTGGTAGAAAATGTTCTGGACTTCGGGGAACCACCTGTAATGACACGATCACGTTTAGGGCATGCATCTAGGAAAGCATTATTTACAACAGCTATTTTATCCAGGTATAAAATCTGACAGTGTTGGTGAAAGTGATGAAGGAAAACCTACAAAACAAGCAATATTTCGCAAACAGTTACAAAGGTGATGTCCAATGAGGTTTTACTGAAGGTAATACATTTTACATGAACTATGGGAATCACAGATCAGGAGGTATTAAGCATTTGGGTGCTGAAGTACAAGCAAAAGTACCAATACAAACTGTGCCCGGCCATGCGTGATGCTTCAGTCATGCTTGGCCGAACACGGACAATCAAGCTTCCTTTTCTGAAGACTGGTACCACTATGTTAAGCTACTATAGAGCCCAATATATAATCTACTATGTCTATATGAAATCTCTATTGTACTACATAAGCACTTCAATAATAATATGTTGTGAAGCGCCACGAACGATTATGGATATGGCGCCATACCAAATAAAATGCATTATTATTATTATATACGACTTGAGCGTAAGCAGTGTTCTGTCTGGTAGCTGGACCACGGTGTCTGGCACTCACTTCTTGAGAAGTTTCTCCTTGGCAGCCTCGATGTGTCGCATGCACAGGTTCTGGAAGACCTGTAGCTCCATCGACCCATCTCTGTTCTGGAACTCCTCAATGTCCACCAGACGCAGGTAGCTACAACAACATTGTTCCTACTGACAGCTGAGTAGTGCCACCTGCCTGGACAATGCTAGTTCAACGCTAGTTCATAGGTACACACATCCACACATGCACCCACACATACATGCACACATTATAAAACATACACTTTACAGGGATGTATTTCAATGTATATGCAACAGTTACAAAAACCGGAATGGCTGCGGACTCACATGAGAAAGTCAATGGTCAATTTCAGAGTCAATAAGCAATGTTTCAGTAACCCAGTTACCAACAGATTGACTGATAGATTGATACACCAGGAAGTTCTGGTGACAAAACATGGTTAGAAAGATACATTCTTAACTGACAGCGGTAGTGTGGAATAATTTCAACTGACATACACTGAGCAGAAACAAATTCCTCAGAGGCATTGCAGCTGTAGTGAAAGGCCTCATTCCAATGTCAGTATTTATTCTAGGGGCAAACCGTAAATCAGAAGTAAATGATGGAAGAAGTAAATGATTTATTAACCCTTAGCTGGACAGATTTATTAACCCTTTGCCCACCTGAACGACATGTGCCACAGCTGAAGCACCTGCAGCATACATAGGTTGATGGTGTGGAGGTTCTCCTGCGCCACTTCCAGTGACGCCACGTACGAGCGGTGCCAGGGCTTGGGCACCACCGCCAGCTCCTCGCGGTGCGGGGGAAGCACCACTTCCTTGTCTTCGTCCTTCTCCCGTGGATCTTTCAGCACAAAGTCAACTGTGGGGACGGGGGAGAACAACGAGGAGATGA
>JAODUO010001191.1:72500-100000 GCA_025642075.2 Ridgeia piscesae | reverse complement strand
GTATATTTATATGGTTAGTAGTTTTGTTTCACTCACATGACAATGTCAACGAGGGCTTTGCGGAAATTTTCCCTGTCCACTTTTGGTTGTTGGAAGGCAGCCATGCCCTTGTGCTCAATGGGGGCAAGGCCACCAACTTCACCCTTCGTAGACCTTTTAGCCCCATACTTAGCTCGCTTCGGTTCTCCTGCGGAATGTAAACACTTGATCAACACGTTTCTCCAGTGCAGTACTGTCACTGTTGTGATACGCGTATGATTGCTATGAATGAATACATGCTTGTACACATGCATGTGGCTGATTGTTTTCTCCAAGCTTGAATTCAAGAGGTATTCATTTGCAACCATTTAGAGGAAATAGCTATGCAGAAAATGTGGAAGTTACTCTCATCACAAATTTCCATAGGTCATCCTTGTTTTCATACCTAACCTCCACATAACACCAATTGTAGACTGTGTAAACATGTACTACAATAACATTTGTGCAACAACAGTCCGCTCTATTCATTTGGGACAACGCTATCTTGTAACTTATTCTCACTGTGGACGACTCAGCAAAAAACTAAGTACACAACATACACATGTTGTGGTAATCAAAATGTTGAAAAAAGTTCCTGAAAAAAATTGTTCCTGATCATAAAATACTTCCTTCTTTACAATCAACTCGGCCTATAAGGGATATTAATTTAATAACATTAATTATTAAATTATTAATAACAAACTGTATTGTGCCATGATTCAATGGAGCCACACATAGAATGCAGTATGTCAAGCCTTGTGTATAGAGTTGATCCAAGTACTTAGCAACAGCAGCAGCCAACAGTTACAAAGTTGGCATTACTGGGCCTCAAAAGTCAGAGTTACAGAGAGACAACTCAACTACACAATATCACTACATCAGTGCTTAAATATAGACAGTTCTGCCTTCCAAATGGCTCTCTGGATTGTTGCCTGTTGAGGCACTAGAACATTCTGAGCCGCTCGACCAACAATAGCTTTATTAATGAATAAGCATGATCTGCCAAGTAATATTATTGCCACTGAATTTAGTGTATAGAAAATTAAGTGTGGATGGCAAAAGGCCCATTTATGGTCCAACATCAAATTTATCAATACAAACTACCACAATGGCCACGTGTGCCAGAAACACCAAAGTAAGTACGCATTTATAGCATTCGATAACTGGTGCTGACCTGTCTGCCAAGAACAAGTGAACATGCAACGTAACGACCATGTGATTCGTGTTGTAATACATGCACGCTTTGTAACATTAATAATGCATGTTCACAGCGTTAAAATACACTGGCCCGCGAGGCCATTTTGGCAGCATCCCAGGATCAAGCTCGACCTCACATCGCATCCTAGGTTTAGTGGTTTAAGCATTAGAATGTGTGGATGCCAGGCAGCTAGGAACTAAGTCCTGTGATATGGTCTACAAACCAGGAACTAAACAGTAATTGAACATGGGTACAAACTAGGAAATGACTATTGGGTACTCTTTTTCAAACCGGGTATTGAATACTGGTCACAAATCAGGGAACAAGCGCTACTTACACATCAGGAAATGAATACCATTTACAGACCAGGAATTACTAGAAGTATATTTACAAAAAATCTAGAATTTACCAAACACTGCATACAAACCAGATATTGTTTTATACATCATCCAGGAATTGCTAAAAACATGGTTTATAAACCTTAAATTATTTTAACAATGTATACAAATTAAGAATTGTTAGAAACTGTTCACACACCAGGGTTTTCTAAACACTGTTTTCAAAACTATGAATTGTAAAATAATTGCCACAAGTACAATACTACTTATATTGACCAATAATTCTACAAAATATTACCATTTACAGACTAAACACTACTCCAATAATAATATTTATACAGATGTAGTGCAGGAATACATTTTATTCCAAACAATACATTCTACAATTCTATTCATACAGGCATGCTAGGATTTATATGTCTTATAACAAATTATACAATATAATGTATACGAACTATTGCAACTACCGGGTAGGTGCAAACAAATTAAGGACCAATAACAATAATACAAAACTAGAAAATATTACAATACTAACCAGCCAGACTAAAATTGTTAACCATAATATTTTCTAAACAGGCTACAAACGAGCCATGTGCATGGAATATATTGTTCGACTCCAAGATTTTGTTATTTTTGTAAGAAATTCTCTTACTTCGGACTTTGTACATTTCACAAATTATACTCTATGGTAAGTGAATTTCTTACAAAAATAGCCACTATATGTTGACTGTTATACAGTCAGCTGTAACTGCAAAGGGACTGCTGTGATACTAATACTAACAAGATGTTGTTGCCATAGTAACTAGACAAAGTTTGAAGTCTTTAATTGAAGTAGTCATTATTACTGTCACTGTGACATGACATCCTGTAGAACAAACAGTACTACATATATCTGACACTTTAACTAACAACTCTCTCTTAGGTTTTTGTTATATAGATAATCTTCTGAAAAAATAATTGCAAACAATATATGACGAAGAGAATCTGTCCAGGCCGCCATTTTGTTGACAGCTTGGCAAAGTTTGCTAAGCAACCTGAATACATCAATCATTATAATACATCTACTAACTACAGCAACTTTTGGGTCATGACATCTTCCCCCCATGGGTTGACATGTCATGGAATTTCACCCTAACTAGGCCAATGGTTACTAATTTAATATGTCAAACTTCTTGAACTAATCAACCCAACACTGCAGAGATACAAAGCTATGCTAAAATGCACTGTTGAACAACTGAAAAACTCTACCACATTGTATGCCTCGGAAGTTCTACTTGTGGTTTTGGTGCCTATCTAGGTGGTCAGGGCATTTGCTAGTGTACAACATGTGCACACAAACATTAAGTCTTACCTTCTAATTCCACCGGAACCCAAATACAAACCTCCTCGTTTGCAGCTTATGTGAGAAGCAATATCTGATTAATACCACGACACGGCTAACTTCATTGACAAATTATCGTTATTACACAAGTCGTAATGAAACTTCACAAAAACATAGACCTTCTGTTGTCACTGTCTTCATTCGCTCAAAAACAGGGTATTGCACGAATGTTTGTCCTTCATAACAAACATCAGTTAAGCATTAAGTAAACAAGGCAGTGACACGCACTAACAGTCACACCACTGCTTCTGGTGCACTTTAGTTAACCAGCAACCAAACAGACTTGCACCAACTTTTACATAAATCCTCCCAAGTACCAATACACATGTACAAAGTACAGATACACTTTGGTTGACCATCAAGCAATGACTACTTACGTGCTGCTAACTCAGCCACCAAGTCAATGTCATTCCCTGGGGCAGTTTCGTCATCTGTGCTCAGCACAAACACAGGTTTTGTTGTCTGCCATGCTGGTTTGCTTCTCTTTTTAGGGAGTGTCGGCAGAAACCTTCCTGAGTCGAGGCTCAGCTTTGTCTTCGATCCTTTCTGTCTGGAGCTCTACAGTAAGAAGTACGCAGAAATTATTTTTTATAGGAATTCAATAGTGTTCACATAACACCACAACAATCTGTCCAGTGAAGACAGTTTTAACAACATATGTACTTTTAAATGCAGTAAATTAACTTAACAGTTTTACTCGACTAAGAAAACAATGGCGCAGACCACAATGAAATGCTGATTGCCCAATGTGCACATTTTAGTGCATAAGCTTTTTCCTTTTCCAGCTGTTATTTGTTACAACAATTGAGTCAAAAAATATTTGATGCACCACAATTAAATTCAAGACTACTTTGTAAAATTAAAGGATCTCAAGGCCTTGCATTTGGTCCAATCAAATTCAAGGCTTTACAAGACTTTCAAGGCCCCGTATGGACCCTGAACATGTGTTCTTTTACATAACCATAACATTCTAAGTTGGACCAGTCTTAATCGTTTGGCATGCTATGCAAACAATTAGTGATAACTGGGCATCTAATAATTTCTGATTGCTGCAGAGTGTGCTGAACGGGTGTTATTTTATGCATACCTGCTGTTTTCTTACCTGAAATAATGTGGCACATTTTATGGAAATAGTTGTAATGTGAACAGGAAAAGTCTGGTATATGCTGCAAAATGTGTAAGAAACGTTACTCAGTAAGTGAAATTGTTTTGGTACTAAAGGAGAAATCTGTGATCTTAGGTAGTGATTGATGTTTGCCACCAATTATATTAAATCTTTTAATGAACGCATTCATTCATCTATATTTAGCCTTTTATGTCATCTTCATCAGTCTGAAAACCCTTTATTTGTCAATTAATTTCATACTGATACACATTTTAGAATCTCGATGTACACATACTGGAGATCCCTATTGTACACATAATATTGTATTGTATTTTTTACCCTATTTTAAAAAAATATTTTAATCACTTATTCAATTTTACTTCATGACCTATTTATTAATTTTTATTACCCACTTATTTATTATTTTACTTGTAATTGCTTTAGTTGTTTCTTAAGTATTGTACTTTTTTATTGTATTATATTTTATGTATACATATGGACTATTTGTCAAAAATAAACATACAACTACTACTAATACTGATCAGTGACAGTGTGACAATTAACTGTTCAAGATCCACTAAAAAAACCAGCCCCCTTCCAACCATGATATGAGACGGTATGATAACAAAATGGTGCTATATAAATGCTTGTAATAATAACACCTTATCATCGAGCCGAGGAACCAAACCAGATTCTAAAATCAGATCCACAGAAATAAAGGTTACCTATTATATAGGTTAACGTGTTAAAATTATTGTCAAATAGGCTTAACATTAAAGTGCTTTGTAACAGTCATACTTTTAGAATTGTAGCAAACATACAGCAAACTAGACTAGACTTTTTAATACCTAAAGATCAGTCCTTCTTTTTAACAAGCAAAATGTATAATAACGCATTGTGACAAATGTTTATATGTCAAAAAGATTAATTTCAAGATTAGCCCAGATACTAGTAAAGTGTCAATTTGAACCTGGAGGTCGGGTAACCAGGAGCTTTTAAAGATCCACAACATGTAAACACTGTCGTAGTCTAGCCTAGGCTAGGGATAATTAATTCTAGTCATTGCTGACAGTGCACAGATTGCTGTTATAAATTTATTAATTTCAGAAATAGCACGGAGAATGGCTGTAACTGACTAGGACTAAACCAACACCACTCTTCAAATATATCAATTATTTAGAGAAAACTGATGTCCGGAATATCGCTAGCACGGTGACGACGTTTACTACATCAATCCGCAACCCAACAACACAAATCACGGCACAAATCTGTCGCTAGCAGTATAAGTTTGACGTTTCCTTTCCCCGCCTGCAATAATACTACTCACGTGAATGTCCGCAGCCATGGCGGTGGTTATGATTTCGATTCAAGTGGGCTACATTGAATTTTACACTTTTTCCAGGATACAGTCACTGTTTGTTGAGCTACATTAACTGGTAAACTTTTGAGAGCGCCGTAGTCGAGGGACCGAATGTGGTACTGTTTTCAAAATGGCGGTTTAAGCATCGGTGTTGCTTAGCAACTGTAGTTCACTTCTCGTCGCGCGAAAGAGGTCAAACTCTAGTAGAAAATAACGAACTATTCGACACTCGCTGTTCATCAAAGCCGTCCGTTAACTTCATGCGAATTACACAAGTGTATTATATCAGTAATAAATATTAAAAAACTTGTGTATACGAGAGTTAAAACTCTGTGTTGGTTCCTGGCGCCCCGCTAGGCGTCACTAACGCTTGCGATTTATTGATGTTTGGTGGCGCCTTTATGCGAGTAATCATTACACCTATAATTGGCAACTGTAAAATGGAAATGATTGATTCGGGATGATTCGATCAGTCAGATCTCGTATGTCTAGATAGCAAATGGCACACGAACAAGGATTGATATTTTGAACTTGACTAATTCTGCTCCAGAAATGCATACGGTGGGCGTGGATAGGCTGGGTGTAATAAAATGGACGAGACTATTCGCAGAGCAGCTCTACGAATAAGGTCACATTCGCCACTATTCGCAGAGAAGTGACGTCACTGATCTGCGAATTTGCAAAAGACTTGCAGTATTCTGAGAGCAGGTAACAAAGAATTGCGATGTATGCATGTTGTTATAATAATATTAATAATAATAAACTTTTTAGACATTACAACCTACAGTAAAACTATGTTCAGTAGTGTTGATAATTGTAGCTGACACTAATACGAAATAAATGTAATAAAAGTACAATTAAAATGTGCAGGTAAATCATCGTTGTACGGAACTGAAATGGAGAATTTTTTTATTGAGGGTGGCATTGTTGTAATTTCAATGTAGTCAAGAAATATATATGTATATAAAATACGCATATCAGCAATTCAAAATATATATATATATATATATATATATATATATACATACATACATACATATATATTTTAATATAATAATATTATTAACTATATATATATATATATATATATATATATATGTATAATTATATACATGTGTGTATATATGTATATGTGTGAGTGTATATATATATATAATATATATATATATATATATATATATATAATATATATATTTGCATTTTACATACAGTAAAGTGTAAGTGTGCACGCGTGCGTGCGTGCATGCGTGCGTATATATATATATATATATATATGGTGTGTGTGTGTGTGTGTGTGTGTGTGTGTGTGTTGTGTGTGTGTGTGTGTGTGTGTGTGTGTGTGTGTGTGTGTGTGTGTGTGTGTGTTGTGTGTGTGTAAAATATGATTACAATATATGTGTGATGGAATAACGCACTTCGTGTTCAAGAACACCATCTGGTGTGCTTGTTCTGGAAGGCCATTGGTTATCTGTACGATTATGGTTTTCGTGTTAATTTTTGCTTGTTCGATGGGGCCAGCGCCAATCGGTCATTCCTAAAGCTGTTGTTTCATCCACTGAAACCCCTTGACACCAACATGACAATTGACAACTTAAATGTTATAGGTGAAACAGTAGTTTTAGGAATGGACGTTAAGCATGTTATAAACGTATACGTAATAATATTTTCAACAGCGGCATTACGTCGCTTTGTACAAGACATCTCCACTGGAAGGGATTTCCAATCACCTGGGACCACTGGCGCTGTGCATTTAACTGTGATATGACGTGTAATCCAAAGATGACCCAACTCCACCAAAAGAACTCATCTTCCTTAACACTGTCTCAAAAATGAGAAATCATTTAGCTGAGGAATGCCTGAACAGGGCCATGTGGTCCCTGATGAAGAACTATGCTGACACTCTATGTGAAGGGCAAAGGAAGTGTTTAACGGGTACTTTGAAATTTCTATCCATCACCAGTGATTTGATTTCTTTCGTCAACAACGATTCTCCTGTCGTTCATTTAGCTGACAGCAGATTATCTACCCTTGAAGTAACAATGTCAGTTTTCTTTGACTGGGAAACTGCGGTCCTAAGCAATACATGTCTTGACCATGCCACAAAAAAGTTACCTCATGTCCCAAGAAACAAGGGAAGATGTTATGTTTTCCTGTATGAGTTTGCGAGCAATTTTGAAGAAGCGTATTACATCTGGCAGCTCAGTTATGCCATCACGTATTAATACTGATATAGTGGAGAATTGTTTTTCGCAACAAAGATCGCAGAAACATGGTTCCAATACGAATCCGACCTATCTACAATATTCGAAAGGCGTGAATTCTGTGTTGCTTGGTAGAAGCAGTAAGAGATCCTGGCTTAAAAGGAGCTGTCCCTTATAATTTTTCTTGCAACGAACCTTTGCGTAAACGGTCCAAACGATCTGAGGTGTAACTGTTTGAAATGTTACAAACACGCACATTTTCCAATTTCATACGTGGTTGCGCTAAACTTGGTGATTTGTTCGGGCACTTGAACGGTAGTTCCTCATTGTCAGCATGCTCTTCCAACATGTCAGCGCTCACGTTGCTGCATGATTGACGCAACCAGCGTTGACATTTGTCGCACTGTATCCAATTTTGTGCTAAGAAAGAAATTCAGACAATTACCAATACAATGAAATATGGTTTGTTACAGTGATCGATGAAATATTACATTAACATCTTTAGGTTTTGGTTCAAGTGTGACATAGTCAGTTGTGTACCGTTTTATCTACAATTTCACAAGGTAATAATAAATGTAAATATAATGTAATTAAGTAAATTTTAAGTAGGGTATTTTCATTTCACTCACAAATTACATTATTAATATACCAGTCATTCAATTAACTACCTGACGTGATATCGTACGATGTTCTACATGTAATGCTTACATAACTTGTAGCGTCCTCCCCACATGTTGCACAGGTTGTCAGTTTTTTTGGTCTTCTTGGCCGAGGGCTGAATGTCTGATGTGGGTGCCTTTTGAATTTCAACTCTATGGGATGCGGTTTTTTCTTCTTAGCTCTTGTACTAACGCTTTTCTAAATCGATTGCTGCTAATAGCGAGGAATCGAGTGACACAATCTGAAAATAAAATGTTTATGATGTCGGTGTCGTCAACATGTCGCATGCATTTGTGACAGTGCACACTTTTTGTGTTTGCCTTTCACAAGGTGGCAGCACCCATAATGATATGAAAATGTAATATTTTAGTTATTTCATCTTTAGTTATATTATTATACTATGCTTACATATTATCAAGTAACTTTATACATTTTATACAATTTATACATTTTAAAGGAATTACATTTGTAACTACATCTGCCATGTGACAGTGGTCACTGACTCACTGGTCACGTGAGATGTAGTCAGCCTCTTTTAACTTCTGACTTGAGCTGATAAGGTCACCATCTATCGAAGCTGATCACAACATATCAGGATGAAGTGACATATACACACTCACGCAGTGGTGTAGCTGTGGTGGGGACTTAAAAGACGTACTTACTTACTGACTTACTTACTGATTTATAACGTACCTTTAGGGACTTATACTTATTTTAGGGACTCATGATCATTTCACAACCTAGACACGTATTATTCATGCCGAAATAAAGAACATGTCAAGACAACAATATATGTGTGTTGTCTCCTGATGTGCCCCACGCTACACATTTAACAAATGCTTCCCTAACTGCACCATTAGCTAAGACTTGACGTCTGACAACATTGAGCACATCACTTCCGTGCTCCGCGAAAGCTTCCATGTCTTGGATAAGACGGACAGCGTCGTGGAGTGACAAAGAAGTGTAGCGCCTCGTCGCCTCCATCCAGCATCTGGCGGAATTATCGGGAATAAAGAAGCCTCTCACGCCACCTGGCGAGTACACAACGCGACCAGTTGCCGGCGAGCGCACGCGACCTTTCGCGGTGTCAGCCCTTCGGCCTGCAAAATTTCTTTTTGTGTTGGTGTGCAGCATTGAATGGTAGTCAACAATGGTAGTGCCTTTGAAAACCCTTAAGATGATAGCCATTGGCATGGGACCTGTCGTATTAGGCTCGGGAATTTTCTTCAAATGGAGAACTGAACGTACGTACCTGTCGGTGTCACTTGAAGTTTACGTGTGCAGCAAACTGTCTACTGTCTAGGTTCATGACTATGGAAGGCCGATAGGGACATCATTATGATATTTATGTTTGTTAAAATAAAACTGCTATTCACCACGAGGCGTCAGTTGAGTACAGGTCCAAGTGGATTTATGTAGTAGGACAGAGTTTAATTTAAAGGGAAATAAACGTCAACCCTTTGGTGATGGGCATAATTCAGTAATTGAATTAATAAGTAACAATTTTCAATAACAATCATTTTTAATGTCAGCTTTCGGTTTACCAGAACAAATTAGAATACACAGCCATCTATGGACTATGCTATTTTAGAAACAGAATGATGTAGCAAAGTCGACTTGGTCGGCATGAACTGTGCATATTTACTTTCTGACCTAACCATGAAAACGACCCCCAACATGCAGCCGTGCCAAACTTCTTCTCACATATCTTATATACATACACTACGTTACAAAAAATTACTTGCATTCCTGTAGTGAAGAAAATTCACAAAACAAATGCGAAGATTTCGACTGCAACTTCTTTGGTGGTTCCCTGATTTTCTGAAATAATAGTCAAATATTAATATATATTATCTATAATATGCAATGGAATGACATGCAACGTGCAGATCAAAAAATTTCCCCCATAATGATGCAGAAATAATACCAAAATTATATATAATACGCAAGTCGACCGTATCTCCCAACATCAGGAAGGATGATTCGGCCCGTGCACGCACAAGCATGCCAAACTCCAACAATTGCAGAAACGGACGATTCTGTTTTGGGCCGAATCATCCAGTTCCCGATCCTAGCAGTGTCACTTCTGAGGCCAACATAGGCATTTTATTATGAACCTTGAGTACGAGTACGATTCCAGCAAACAACGACCCGTGATTTCACATGTTCTGTAAATGAATTGACGAGTTCAACTGCATGGCTCAATTCACATGTTTCCGTACGTGAATTCACTGGATTCTGTGAACAATTTGGTGTGTTTACCGTGAAATCACGAGGTTTTTCACGTGATGACACGTACCAGTGAAACCGTACCAGTTCTGACCCACTATGACTCGTGTCAAACTCGTTCAAAATTCGTGACAACAGGCAGAACACGTGTATTCACGTGAATACACATGAAAACATGTACTGGTGGAGCGGTACAAATTATGAACCTGTATGACACGTGCCAACTGGTTCAGAAATGGTTCCTTGTTTGCTGGGATTACTTTGCTTTGTACTCGAGTACGAGTATGATTACTATAAAAGTACTCGTACTCGAGTACGAGTACAGAGTATGATTACTCCATTTCTGATTAGCACACGCAAAACAGTTGTAAACACTAGTTGACTGAATAAACTTAATGAGTCAGTTCAGGCTGAAACCATAACTGATTTCAGCCGCCTGGCTTGCAGCTCAAACACTTACTAACATGCACACCTCCTCCCCCCCCCGGTCATGTACGATAGCCAATATTGGTTTCTTACAACATACCCTATTCAGACTTGGAACATGTAAGGTCAGATTTAATAATCATAATAATGCTGAATAATTGTGTAAGGTGGCAAACACAACAATATGGAACCATCGCCTGCTAGAACTTTGCAACCTGTTTGCCCTTTGAAACTGCACATGGTGGCTATATTTACTGTTAGCATGTAGGCAGCAATAAAAATGAGTTTAACTAATAATATTATATCCAACTGAGCTCTCGGGAACTAACGATGCTGACCAATTCACCTAATCAGACAGTAGAAATCTGATAGCCTAATACTACGATAAAAATCTACAAGATGACATAAACTTACAGATATGAGTGAGTCACAATCGTTCGGGATTTTTGTGAATGAAACAAATGCTCTCTTAAAAATTATGTGCTAACCGTGGAATTTTTTTTAATTTAAGTGCCAAATAAGGTACATAATGATATTGTAGATGGAAAGCAGCCTGAAATCAGTGATCTCCCATATGTGTCATTGCGTGCACTGAACTAATTCTGACCTGTTCATGAGTAAATTTACAGCAGTTGGTGAATCTGACATGGCATACCAAAGTAAACATTATCTAACAAAGTTCCAGCAAAATCAAGAGCAAATTCTAGTGATATGACAGACGTGTGTGCAAGCCTGGATATTTTTTGTGGCAAACAGATTTGCTCTTATCTGTACGTTTGTGCCAGACTGCAAGATTCATATTGTTATAAGTGCATGCATGTTTCAGGGTCCACAACTCCGTAATTATTAATACAGTTGGTGCACTTCGTAGTAAAATGTTTTTATACTATGTACATCATCACCAGAAGTAAAGGGCAGTGTTCCATGTCTGTCAACTCTTACATGTCTGTCAACTCTTCCACGTCTGTCAACTCTTCCATGTCTGTCAACTCTTCCATGTTTATCAACTCTTCCACGTCTGTCAACTCTTACATGTCTGTCAACTCTTCCACGTCTGTCAACTCTTACATGTCTGTCAACTCTTCCATGTCTGTCAACTCTTCCATGTCTGTCAACTCTTCCATGTCTGTCAACTCTTCCATGTCTGTCAACTCTTACGTGTCTGTCAACTCTTCCACGTCTGTCAACTCTTACATGTCTGTCAACTCTTACAGTCTGTCAACTCTTACATGTCTGTCAACTCTTCCATGTCTGTCAACACTTCCATGTCTGTCAACTCTTAATTCTATAATATTAATGTTTGTAATATATATATCTATAATCTTCTGTGTATATAATCTTTAAATGTCTGTAATCTTACATTCTGTCAACTCTTACATGTCTGTCAACTACTTCAATCTTCATAACAACATTGAATATATATATAATATATATATATATATATATATATATATATATATATATATATATATATATATATATATAATGTATTTAAAATATGTATTTGCATTTTCAAATCTTTAAATGATTTTCATATACAATGTATACATTAATTCATATATATATATATATATATATATATATATATATATATATATATATATATATATATAAATCAATGTATATAGAATATAATGTATTTGAAAAAGTATTTGAAAGCATTTGAAAATGTCAAATACTTTAGGAAAGTATTTAAATACAAATACTTTTAATTCCTAAATACAAATTCAATTACAAATACTTAAAAAGTATTTAAATACTTTCAAATACAGATGTACTTTACCCCAAGTCTGGTTAACAGAAGCATGCGAAGTGCTGGAAACAACTTGAACTACCAGAGAGGGTAAATGATGTTTCTGTTTGTGTTGTTATTTTGTAGAGAACTTCATGAAGCAAGGTTTCTATGAGGCGTCTATCAAAGCGATCATGCAGTACCCTCCAATTGTTGATCCTCTTGGACCTCCTGTTAAGTTCATGAGGGTCAACTTAGGCAAGACAGGAATAAACCGGACAGATGGAGTCAGTGCACACGTACGTAACATTGTCATTCTTTGAATACCCACGAAATGCTGTCATCACACAATGGTGCCTGTTCATTGAATGTGCCCGGTAGGTCATTTGTACAGGACTACAGCATGTATTATGATACATATTTCACAACTCCCAGCCGTAAAAGTTATTGTTTAAAAATAGCAATAAATTAAATGAAATGCGTAAATCTTTTGTTTTTATGTGGTAGCCAGCATTGCCAAACAATTCAGAGTTTATGTTATGAATACTTACGTAACCTATGAATACAGAACATTCAGCTAATTGCTAGCATGTAAGTATAACATAACAGCAGAGTCTACTGGGTAGTACTAGTGGTTAGTCCCCAGGGGGTCTGAGGGGGTGCCCCCTTCTCCTTGTCTTTAAGACTGGCAGATAACTGATTGTGATTGGTAATTAAAACTGAAAAGACTGGTGGAATTTTGAGGGGCCATGTGATACAATATTAACTAATGGTTCTAAGTCTAATGACCCTCATTAATGACTGGCTTTGGCCCAACTGGTCATGAACCAGCTACACAAATCAAGTGGATCACTTTTAATCAAATAAATAGCTCAACTTACACCGGTTTGTCATTAAAAAAACTTATCATTGATGGCTGTGGTTAACGTGAATGCCTTCCATGCAAAAAGACACAGTTTTGGTTCATTCAAGACGAATGAAAAAATATCTGGCTAAGGGCGGGTTTACACTATGCAACGCTGCTGCTTGCAACGTGAGTCACGGTTGCTTGCAACACCGTTGCAGCCAGATCGCATACAGTGGCGTCTCATGAGACCGCTGCTTGCAACGGTCTCACGGATTGGGAAGGTTCTATTCTGTGCAACATTGTCTCTTGGTTGCATGGAATTTGTCCAATCACAGGCAGTGACCGCGAGTGACGTATAGCTTTCAAAAGCATTGCAGCGAGTTGTTGCCCGGCAGATTATTTTATAAATTCTACGAACAACGCCATTTGTTGTTTTATACATACGTGAGGAGTACCATCATTGCGAGTCATGGCAGCGTTATCGCAGGGAAAAATCGATACGTATTTGAAGGTAGGTATCGCTGACAATATTCGAAGCGGCGCTTACTTGTTTTATCGCCCATATCAACAATGTTACGCCAATACTTATCATATAGTGCTTTATAGGATGAGTGTATTTTTCTTATAAATATAATAATTGTATAATGGGATCAGCAATACTGATGGGCATCACATAAAATAGCTATATTAATTTTTAAATGGTGTGTATTACAAAGAGTTTTATACTACCACATTTTTTGTCATAATATTTCATATAAATTAATTAATTCCTTTTGTGTCCAGAAGAATCATTCTACGCAAACATTAACAGAAAATATTTCATATTTTCAAAACAAAATATCTGACAGATACAAATTAATATTAATTAAACACATAATGTTGTAACAGTGTCATGTCTGTTCATGTGCCAGTATTTATTCCTCACGCAATGTAAAGTTATGAACTAATTATGTTTTTTACATTTTTTGTTGCAGTTAATGGAGTTACAGAAAGCAAGATATATATGCAGGCAATGACGTGTGCAGACTGAAACGAATGAGGGACAGTAATTATGGATTACACTATATGACCTGCACCAGCTTCACGTAAAAGAGTTGGTGTGACAAGTTGCCATCTCCACATGGACAAGTTTCCTTGTTTCAGTGGCATCTCATCTTACAAGTCAAGTTATATAATACCATTTGATGCACATAAAGTGTATTATGAATATCAGTATAGCACATCATTTGCAGCCTACTGAACATTATTTTAAATTTAGCATGTTTTTATGCTATTATACGCACTCATTGGTAATGTATATTTCACAATATAATGATTGTGGACTAATAATTTCATAATATAACTACAAAATATATTTATTAATGTACTCATGAGTCATTTTATTTGTCATCTTCTTTCAATACTTTCAAGTAATGTGTGCGGTTAGTTTAATAAATAAATACATTTTATATTGTTGTGTACTATTTATTTAATGTTGTTGGCTCACAAGGATCCCATAACATTGCCTCTACCATTAATGTATTTGTAATCAGTGTAATGTCATATCAGATATAAAATAAGCTAATTTTATGAGATTCCATTATATTGGTTTGAATTTTTAAATCACTGGATAAAAGTGATTTTTACTCAGGTCTAAGAAAATTATTCCCAAATCCCCCCCAATGCTACGCTACCATTGCTATGTAAAAGTGGCGCCACACGGTGGCAGAGAGACGAATTAATGTGTCGTCGCAGCAACCATGTTGCATAGTGTAAACATGCAAGAGGTGTTGCATGCAGCCGCGTTGCAAGCAACATCGTTTGGCCTTGACCTTTCTCAATCATGTTGCATAGTGTAAACCCGCCTTAAGTGCCTGGGTATGACCTTTAGATATTCGCATCCTTAGTCACTCACTCATCTGTCTTGTTGCAGGTAGCAATCCCAGTGACAGGGACAAAGACAAAGGGGACCTTCTACTCCTGGTGCAGTAAGGAGGACGTGTATTCAGGGTAAGCATGGACCCCTTAATATCCCCTTAACTCTCACATTTCCACTTCTCTGGAGATTAGCAAAACTTGTTAGTTAAAGCGACATGGTCCGTTCGTGACTTTTTATTTTTATTGCAAAATCATGTTATACGGTATAAATTATAGCGTAAAGACAGTGAAAATATGTTTTCATAAACCATTTAGGGGTTGAAAATAGACGCAGTAAGGGCGCTTAACTCTGTGTACACATCAACCACGAGGCGTTTTCGAAACCGTTGTAGGCGTGGCTAAAAGCCCAGAAGGAAATGCATGAACACGCGATGCAGTATCACGTGAACACAAGTTGACGCCACTAATGCTAACTACTGTAGTTGGTAAAGATCAAAGGGTGGGTGTCACTCATGGCGATTTGAGTGACAACGCCGGGATTCTTATAAACATTCGACGTTTAACATTACAAACTTTTAAATACAAAGTCAGTTCTGTTTCGATAAAACATTTATTGGCGGTCAGGACGCTACAATAGTTACAACTTATACTGATTAACATGATTTTGCAATAAAAATAAAAAGCCACGAACTGATCATGTTGCTTTAAAACATCTATATTATGGTACCATATGTTTTGGGGATCATTGTCTAATGTCCATTATGTTATTGTTCATACCCATAATGTGGCCCTCTTGTCGTATTATGTTTGGCCCACCTTTTTATTATTGCATGTATTTTATTGTTCGAATGTCATGAATAAATCCTGGCCATTTTCATTCCACCTGGTGGTGTGCTGATGCCTTGCGTAAATACATTTACATTTATGTTAATTCAATCATCCATTCTTTGTGATCGGGCAATGTTTGTTCGTCATGATGTTTTTTGTTGTTATGGAACCAGCAGATAAACCTGGTCCGTTATGCTTCAATACGCATTATACAAAAATATGGTATTTAATGTGTGTAAACATAGACACCACATCCTGGAAAACATTATCTGAGACTGAACAATGCATTTTTTTCTGATAGAAACTGAAATATAATTGATTGTTATTGACTGAATAAATTAGGATTTAGCTTGAATCCTAGTGTTTTATTTGTAATATGTCAGAAATTACTTTTATTGAATTTACATATATAACTTTTGAGCAACAAAGGCACTGCATAATATAAACTAGAATCTACATTTTTAAATATATTTAGTTCAGTCGAACAACTAGTTTTGGTTGCTGTCTTAGCATAATATTTTATATTTAAATAACACAAATTTTATTGAAAATTACAGGTGGGAGGTGGACAAGATTGACCTTGAAATCAATGATAGACGGCGTACTGTATACATAAACCCCAAGGCTAAAGACAGGTACCAGCCAACAGAGATCGACGATGAAGAATTGAAGTGATCTGCCAAGTGCTCCATGTTGCCAAATGTCAAAGATACCCAGCTGATATGAATTTTTGCATAATTAGTACGAACTCAGAGTCTGCCAATATGGACTGTGACATTGGACATGCATCAGGAATGTGCAATTTGAAATATATATACACCTGTAAACTACATACAAGTTTGTTGTCACGTTTTTACATCATTTATTAATATCTGCACGAGAGTCATGATATTTTCAGCAATGATGCTATATGACTAGTTTTCTGTAAATAGTGAATTGTTTAATAAAATTATAAATTTATTGAAGATAACCAGGTCTGGATGTTTGTTTACTATGAGGTAATAAAGTCTATCAAAATGTCAAAAAAACGTGAACTGTTTTTTGATATTCCATTGTAATTTTTTTAATCTTGTCATAAACGTTTTTCTTTACAGGAATTAGAATTGCTTAATTCCATATTACGTGGCTGTATAGTTCATGTCACCCAAGCAAAAAGCAAAAAAAACAAAACATTCAATGACAGAAATTCCAAATGTTTTTAATTTAAACAATAACACATGTGCTTGTGGTGTGTGTCCCGGTTTATCTTCCGTGGGCGGCAACTGATGCAATCACTCTGAAAACGAGCTGAAAACCGTGAAACTCGGCAGACCTCCACAAAATTTACGGCTTCAATTTTTCTATGAAATTTGTTTCTAATAAAGGGAAAGGGCATGCAAAGAACAAGGGAAACTGTTCATGGAATATGGGTGGCGTGTAGACAGAACAGTGGCTCATTGGCTAGAGCTTTTAAGGTTGTCGATCGACCAAGAGAATCGGGGTTCTAATCTTGTGTTGCCGTATCGAACCGTGGACAAGTTCGTTCACTCTAAATTTCTCACTTCACTGACCTATTTGAAGGAGTAACTGACTACAAACAATGGTGGATATTGTTGTACTAAAGGTCTCCGCATTAATTGCAGCATCAGAGAAGCCGATATGGTGTTCCATTGCACATGTCTGCCAGAGAATAAAGTGTAAAGCACTCTGGGCAATCCTAAAGATTGGATATCGCGCTATATAAGAACTTAGGCTAATAAATTTTAATGTATAAAAGGAAATTAAGAAAGAAAACAGATCGCAATATGACTAGCGCTCTTTACAGCGTTCGGCGTGTTTGTACAGACGTTCCGGTTGCCCGATCATATTCGCTGGGGCAGCACTTCGAGGTGTGAAAAGATGCTACCAAAACAACAGACAAGTTGCTGCGCCGATCTAAGCGACATCGGTCGCTGGCGCTCCCGTATTTGTTGCGTTGTAGCTCTTACATTTTCCCGGCCCATACAAACGTTCGGATTGACGTTTCTGCGCATGCGCGATAAATGTAACATCCTCAATGTGCAGCGAAACGACAAAGCATTTATGGTATAAATACTACGAATTGTTCGTTAGGATGTATATAACACCTGAGCAAAGTTATTTGTTGCAAATTAACACAAAGCAAACCACTGTTGAGGCTTGTTTTGAAAGCACGCACAAATCACGTGATATGCCATGTATAGTGCGCCATAAATTCATAATCGGTGACAGTGATTTAAACAAACGTCATATTTTAATGTATTGAACGATATCTATAAGCAACTCATCACAGTAATCATATCACAGGAGAGTTAATGAACAGCCCGTGGCATTTATACCAAAATTACTCTGTCGTTTCGCTGCATATTGATGATTTTACATATATCGCGCATGCGCAGAAACGTCAATCGGAAAGTTTATAACGATCGGAATTTTTTTAAGCGCGCGTAATATTGTACCGGGCGGCGACGGTCGTGGGGCGTGGCAAACACTGACTGCCCGCGCACGTGTGGCTGTCCGTCGAACGATCATGGGATGTGGCGATTATGTTGCGCGGAGCAAGTCAAACTAAAAAAAGCGCATTTAACATGTTCTAAACTGATACAGTTCTAAGGAGTGGTTTAATTTGGAAGACATTTAGGTATGAGATTAGATTTCATACTTATCTTTACGCGAGGTGGCAGCACTACTGATACAGGTCGCCCTCTAGTAGGAAGATGGACTTTAACCAGTCCAAGGCCCATATGTTAATAGGGCGTGCAAGTCTCGCGCGCGAAAACGAGGCTGGGGGCAGTTGGGGGCAGGAGGTCCATATACTCCATGTTAACGTATAGGACTTTGTTTTGTTTTGGTCGTAATAATCGAACTGTTCCGAAATAGCGTATTTCAGTTATATTATCCGAAGGATTATTACAAGCAGAAGCAGTGGAACACTTTGCCGGTGACAATGGTCACGGAAATCATGAATTTTAATCGATTATTATGGTGGTTGCCATGGCAATAGCGGCAAGGACTTGTGTTTGGCGATCTTGACTAATAATGAAGGGTGGCAGTTTTCGCGCAGTACAACCTGTTTGGGCCAAACGTATACATGTGTTATGATTATGTGCATTTAGACAACTTGTCAGATATAAGTGCTTATCGAAACCACAACGTACAGCAATGTAAAACGCAAATTCCGTAAAAGAAACATACGGTCTAACATCGTGTCTATTATCTGCACAACGTAAATCGCTATGTGTCTATGATAGTGTGATAAACTCAATATTAAATCGGACATTTAAAATAAGAAACGTATAACAGAAGATATTTATGAACTGATTTTCCTAGTATTCATCCGTCGGAAGCTATAACTGTCATCCATCGTTAGAATATTATTCTTGTGTCTAGTCCCCAATTAGTCTCACTTAGTTCCCAATAAGCTCCAGTCGCGCGGAGTCACGCCATGTATCGTGGCCCACTTGCAGGCCCTATTAGGCATCGGAGAGGAATAGCCAATCAGCGTAGCGCAGACGTATGCGCGAACTTTTGCAGCATACAAAGAAACCAGACGTTTAACATGTTCAGTTATTATTTGGTTTATTTGCGATTAAGTCCACCTCCCACCCCACCTTCCTTGTCTTGCTGTAATTTTAGCGGTAGAATTTGTATACGATAGGGGTGGAATGGCCCCACCTCTCTGGGGATTAGCTAAAACTTGTTAGTTAAAATAAATAATTATATTATGGTATCACATGTTTGGTGGATATGTTATTGTTTCATACCCATAATATGGACCCATTTTTGTATTATGTTTATGTAGACGACGCAATGTCTGAAGACCTCTATTGGCCCACATTTGTTGCATGTACTTTATAGGTAAAATGTCATAAATAAATCCTGGCCATTTTCATTCCACCTGGTGTTGTGTTGATGCCTTGCGTAACTGATGTTGCTGACAACATGAATTACATTGAAATTCGTCGAGAAGGCATCGGTTGTTGGCTTGTCACTCCCACTAGATTACCCGTGCGTGAACCAGCACCATGACATTAAGGAGGGTGAAGGCGGAGCAGAACTTTAATTAAATTTCCCTCAACGCGCGCAGTGGCTTTGTCCTGACACCGAGATGTGTCTCTGTCTAAATAAATCTCTCATTCTCTCACACACTCTCTCTCTCTCTCTCTCTCTCTCTCTCTCTCTCTCTCTCTCTCTCTCTCTCTCTCTCTCTCTCTCTCTCTCTCTCTCTCTCTCTCTCTCTCTCTCTCTCTCTCTCTCTCTCTCTCTCTCTCTCTCTCTCTCTCTCTCTCTCTCTCTCTCTCTCTCTCTCTCTCTCTCTCTCTCTCTCTCTCTCTCTCTCTCTCTCTCTCTCTCTCTCTCTCTCTCTCTCTCTCTCTCTCTCTCTCTCTCTCTCTCTCTCTCTCTCTCTCTCTCTCTCTCTCTCTCTCTCTCTCTTCTCTCTCTCTCTCTCTCTCTCTCTCTCTCTCTCTCTCTCTCTCCTCTCTCTCTCTCTCTCTCTCTCTCTCTCTCTCTCTCTCTCTCTCTCTCTCTCTCTCTCTCTCTCTCTCTCTCTCTCTATCTATCACTCTCTCTCACTCTCTGTTAGTCTGTCCGTCCGTCCCTCCCTCCAGCCCCCTGCTCTCTCTCTCTCTCTCTCTCTCTCTCTCTCTCTCTCTCTCTCTCTCTCTCTCTGCCTCTCTCAGCCTCTCTCTCTCTCACTCACTCACTCTCTGTCTGTCTGTCTGTCTGTCCGTCCCTCCGTCCCTCCGTCCCTCCCTCCCACCCTCCTTCCCTCCCTCCCTCCGTCCATCTCTCCGTCCCGTCCCGCCCCCCTCTCTCTCTACCTCTCTCAGTGTCCCTTTGTGTCTGTCTGTCTTTCTCTCTCTCTCTCTCTCTCTCTCTCTCTCTCTCTCTCTCTCTTCTCTGTCTCTGTCTCTGTCTCTGTCTCTGTCTCTGTCTCTGTCTCTGTCTCTGTCTCTGTCTCTCTCTGTCTCTGTCTCTGTCTCTGTCTCTCTCTCTTCTCTCTCTCTCTCTCTCTCTCTCTCTCTCTCTCTCTCTCTCTCTCTCTCTCTCTCTCTCTCTCTCTCTCTCTCACTCTTTCCCACTCTCTCTCACTGTCTGTCTGTCTGTCCATCGCTCTCTTTCTCTGTCGTTGTCTTTGTCTGTCTGTCTGTCTTTCTGTCTGTCTGTCTGTCTTTCTTTCTGTCTGTCTCTCTATTTCTCTCTGTCTATCTATCTATCTATCTATCTATCTGTCTGTCTGTCTGTCTGTCTGTCTGTCTGTCTGTCTGTCTGTCTGTCTGTCTGTCTGTCTGTCTGTCTGTCTGTCTGTCTGTCTGTCTGTCTCAGAGAGAGACAGAGACAGACAGACAGACAGACAGATAGACAGTCTCTGTCTCTCTGTGTCTCTGTCTGTCTGTCCGTCTCAACCTGCGACTGAAGGTGTCAGGGAGACTGATGCCAAGGGCAATGGTGGCGATTCCCGCGATGCCGCCTTCTTATGATGTGCTGAGGTCTCTCGTTCTTCTGCGATACGCCAATCATGCCATCAACTTGTCCCTCTATAGTCTGACGAGCGCCCCCTTCCTGTGCGAGTTGGTCTACGGGTTGAGCAGTTGCGTCCAGCGCAGACATGCGGCAGCGGCGGCTGTCGTTGGCAGGGTGCCGTCCCGTCTTACGAGAAGATCCCAGCTCCGCCGAAGCCATGAAGACGAACTTAGCGATACAGAGGTGCGTTAGTATACCGCGGAACTTCTGCCCAGAACTGGCCGAGCAAACATTTGTAACGGGAAGTCTGCTGTAGAAAACATGAGAAGGTGATATGTATCGCGCATGCGCACAGACATCACCCGGATAGTTCATAACGCCCGGAAAAATGTAAACGCGACACCGGTCTTTTAAAGCCATTTACGACGACTCTCCAGTCCTTGTGGCCGGGAGTAGCAAATTATGAGTTTGTTAAAAAATCTGACGGTACAGTATTTGACATTTGGTTTATTTGTAGCATTACTGGTTTTATAATGGCAAATGGTCTGTGTGTGTATACGCCTCTCAACACTGATCCTCTTCCTTTATAGTATGTATGCTATCCGTTGTCTCTTGGCGAATTTGCCATGCATTTAATCCCCATTGTTTATTGCTGACCGACAGATATAGCTGACAATAATATATTTTAAATACTTTATTATACTTCGATAGTTTACATTTTACAAAAGTTATTTATTCATACATTGATTTTAGTACTTTCATTAAGTATGTATTCATTTCATAGAAACTAATCACTTTTAAGTAATACATCGATCATGTGTCTAACCATGGTTTATTGTGAACAGGAAGATTTTATACCCAGAAACATGACGCTGTATAAAATAAAGTTATTATTAATTAAGCTGCATGTGTTTAGTCGCTTGATACACACCTGCCTTTGGTGTTTGCTTTCAACACAACATTAATCACGTTTACTCTACAATTTCACATTTTAAGTTTTACCTATCAAGTGCCCTCTTTGCCTGGATGTCGGGAACCAACGATTTGTTTTCAAAGTAGATTGATTATGAATATTTGGGGGGCAAAGCCCCTTTTGGTTTTGGAAATATAGTTTTAATAACGTATTGTATTGTGACACTACGTAGCACGCTAATAACTATTTGTGTGTCACCCTTCCCATATGCTAAAGAGCTTACCTTTAATTATGGAAATCCGTGTCACCTTACCACCTCAAAAGAAGATATTGCCACGCCTTCGTTAAGCCCCTCTCAAGAGTTGAGAACTCCCAAAACCGCGCCTACAGATTACTCGCACGTGTAAGCCAAACGTCTCGTCATTATTCGTGGCAGACTTACGACGCGTGAAATACTTCAACATTCACACACACCTATACAAACATACATAAACCATACACACACATGCACGTATGAATTACAAATACACACGCACACGCACACACGCACGCACGACACGCACACACACGCACGCACACACACACACACACACACACACACACACACACACACACACACACACACACACACACACACACACATACACATCATATAAGCACACATGTGCGCGCGCGCGACATACACACACACACACATTTCATAACACACGCACGCACGCACGCACACACAAAAAAAAACACACGCATGAACCCAAGCATACACACACGCTCTCCCTCATACCTCTGCCTCTCTGGCTCCCTCCCTCCCCTGCCTCCCTCCTTCCCTGCCTCCCTTCCTGCCTCCTTCCCATCCCTGCCTCCCTCCGTGCCTGCTTTCTTCCCCTCCCCTTCCTCACACCCTCCTTCCCTCTCTCAATCACTCCCCCACCTGCAACTAGGCTTGGCGACTTCTTGTCCTAGATTAACTTCGATGGCATTGGTGCAAGCGTCGTTCTGTGCGATGATGTAATATCAATTCTGTACAGCACATACAATGGTTCGTCAATGGTACGCCAGTAAGATTAATATCATGCAAAAAAGCAAACAAAGGATAGACTCGTAAATGACATAATTAATCGATATCTGTGTTCTCTTGTTCAGCTCTATATATTGTTCAGGTGCGTGTGTATACATATATATTGTTAGCGCAGGCGTGCAGGTTTGTTTACACACTCTATCAAAATAAGAGTAGCTTTGAGTGTTCTGCTCGTGACGCGAGAGACACATTTGACGACACACTGATGACGCAAGATCGAAGCCTCGCTTGACTAGGTTAGTCCGGGAATGCGGATGTACAAAACACGTCATTACTTTCTGTGAGGGGAAACCGAATCGCGAATCTCACAGTGAGACTTGACATGCACACTATGTGGTCTACACGGTCCCGTCCTACTACACTTTATTTGTGATCTGCCAAGTTTTCGAGTATGGGCAAGTCTGGTTTATTTCTGGCCGACTTTACTTTTTCTTGCGTGTCAAAGTATGTTTACCTAGCGTTTATTATTCATGACTATATTGCTTAGTGCTCTTGACCTACTCTCTAAAATAAGCCGATGTCATCGAACGTTAGGGTCCTTCAGAGAGCGACAGCCAGAGGACCTGTGCGATAACACTGCATGAGCAAACCGGATAATTGTAAAGCCACGATTAAATATTATTAACACAAGGTACATTATTAATGCAACGCCAAGTAAACTGCGCTATGCAGAGGCACGTGTTGGACGGAGAAGAGCTTACTTCAAGTGTTGCCATCAAACTGAAGGGTTGACGTGTTGTGGATTCGACGTGTCGTACGTGGTCGGACGTGTGGACGTTTCCTTCCCGCGAACGGCAGCCACGTCAACTGCCGAGGAAGGCATGCCATTTACTACGATACCAGGGGAAAGACAACATCGCCGACGTCTGACGGTTTGTGCACAGCATAGTAGGCCTAACTAAACAAGCGCTAGTTAAATGCCAATTTTGTCGCATTGTAACTTATGTTTGTCTTGGTGTTTACATAAGGAGTATTATGCAGGTTAGGAGCCGCAATGCGTCATCAAACCAACCTCATGTATGTATGTATGTATGTATGTATGTATGTATGTATGTATGTATGTATGTATGTATGTATGTATGTATGTATGTATGTATGTATGTATGTATGTATGTATGTATGTATGTATGTATGTATGTATGTATGTATGTATGTATGTATGTATGTATGTATGTATGTATATATATATATAGTATACATACATCACATCACAATCACAATCACAATCACAATCACAATCACAATCACAATCACACACACACACACACACACACACACACACACACACACACACACACACACACACACACACACACACACACACACACACACACACACACACACACACACACACACACACACACACACACACACACACACACACACACACACCACACACACACACACACACACACACACACACACACACACACACACACACACACACACACACACACACACACACACACACACACACACACACACACACACACACACACACACACACACACACACACACACAATCACAAGCACAAGCACAAGCACAAGCACAACACACACACACACACACACACACACACACACACACACACACACACACACAGACACACGCACGCACGCACGCACGCACGCACGCACACACACACACACGCACGCACGCACACACACATTCAGTTGCTTTCTCTTGTAGCAGGGAAGTGACACAACAAGATGTCTCATCTCGTGCGGGAAGATTCTGTGTACGAAATGGCAGCGAGCACTTGCGAGAATCCGAGTGACACTGACGGTAACGACACACACGGTTGCGACAAAGACACGGATGCCATTATGTCATCGGCTGTGACAGTTCACGTCATCGACGAAAGCGATGGTAATTTGTTAGCTGCAGGACTGTCTGCCAGAGATGTGACTTGCGACGATGAGTCGATGGGTTTTACAAATACGGCCTATTTAGCAGAGATTGACGAGCAACAGAAACTTTCGAACATTTCCGATGTTGAACATCAAAAACAATTGAACGCTTCTGACGTGGAGCAAATAAAACCGTCGAATGGTTCAGATGTTGCTCAACAAATACAGTCACACGTTTCTGATGTTGAACAACGAAAACTATCGAACGTTTCCAGTGACACCCCGTCGAAAGTTCCCACCAATGTTGAACGGCGAAAACAGACGGATGTTTCCGACGTTGACGACCGGAGACCGTGGAAGGTTTCCGACGTCGAAGAAACAAAATGGCCGACCAACTCCGACGAAACACTGACGTCGGTGTCTGATTTCGAATACACACATGACGTCATATGTTCCACCTCCCAGAATCAGCAACATGCCCCGATATTACGTGATAACGATTTGACGGATAATAAGGTGAATTTCACGGGGCGCCGAAGAGGAAACACCACCAGTTCAGACGGAAATTGTTATTCTTCGAGCAGCCAATACATAGAGGTGGAAGACTACCTTGTACCGTCGGCCTCTCAGTCAGGGTAAGTGAAGGTGGAATTAACAAATGGGTTCAGCGAAACGTTTTGTTCTCACAAAGTTGGTAGTGAGTTCTGCTCGTAAGTGTCTACATGCTCGATGTAACTTTGTAGGGCCAACTCACTGGATGACCAATGCTGAAACCAACACGTGCACGGTAATTCAACAAATACTATGATTATCGCGACACATTTGTACACCACAAACAACACCCGGCTCACAGTGACGTGTTGTTTGAATTGAATAATGAGAATAATTAGAGCCAATCTTAGTGTTTCATCTATTGCAACAACAACAACAACGCTAAATCATGCAGCTCAGTTATTTGATTTGGCATAAAAATTCTCAAAATATCGCGTGTTTTGTAAACAAAAAACGGTTAGGTTGTAGATTAATCTATGAAAGTTTGGCGCACGATATGCATCCAAAACACACACACGCGCGTGCACACGAACGCAGGCGCACGCACACATACACGCGCGCACGCGCGCGCCCACGCGCGCACGCACGCACGCACGCATGCGCACATACATACTTGCTCGATGGTAGTAAGATAACCAATGCACAATGGACCTAGGTGCGAGTGAGTCCACAAACAAACTAACAGGTTTCTCATGAAGAACTTAGTACAAGGCGCCTGGTGATTACGGCTACCCCTTACGCTAAGATCACGTAGCCTAGGCACACCCGCGGCCTGATGATGCTTCCAATCATCTCCTCTTTGGGAGTGGTAAACTGGAGGAGCTCGTCAACTTTCTAGTTCACCATCTGGTGTTTACCATCTGAACGAAGAGATCCAAACGCAGCATAATTCCGAGCACACGCCATTAATGGGAGGGTGCCAGCTCCTCTGCCCAGAATTGCCAGAGCAGTAATTTGTAACGGGAAGTCTACTATCGAGAACGTGGCAAACTCAAACACCAAATGTAATGGTATTGCGGGTAACTCTGTCCGCCTCGGCATTATTGCCATTCAATTTTGATTTGAAACTGCACGATTTGTTTTCCACTTGAACGTGCTGCAGGTGGAATCTTTCAAATTGCGAACATTGTTCCGAGCTTAATAAAAAAGTAAAGGCAAATTTTATAGCGCAGTATCCAGTCCCCAGGACCGTTCAAATCGCTTTACACTTTACTTCCCTGGCAGACCTGTTCACTCAGACACCATCTCAACTTCTCTGGGAAGCATCCAGCCGTATGCTTCAATTAATGCGCGAAGACTGCTCGTACACATATCCACCACTGTCTACAGTCAGGTACTCATTTATACAGCTGCGTGAACTGGAGCAATATAGAATGAAAAAACCCCGCCCAAGGCCGAGGTTTTAAGACCGCACCACAGGATTCGTACCCGGGTGTTGAGAGACGACGCTCTACCCATGAGCCAAT
>JAODUO010001191.1:50000-70000 GCA_025642075.2 Ridgeia piscesae | reverse complement strand
TCGGTGCTGCCGTCCTTCCTCGGCGTGCTCGAGTGCCACCGCGGCCAGCGCTACTGGAAGTCGACGATCGCAGCCAACTTCCTCGCCTGGTTCGCGCAGCTCTCCGCACTGGTCATCTACCCGATCCTAAAGAACACGGCCGACGGACTGGGCGACGTCGAGGTTGAGACGACGTGGACGCTGCCAATATCGCTGCTGCTGATCTCGCTCGGCTGGTGGGAGAACTATATCGACGCGAACACACGGTTCTTCGGGTTAGTGCCCCGATTTCTGGCGATGCGGCACCGGATCAGCCGGGCGCGCACGAAGACGTATTTGATCGCGAGTGCGTGGAAGATCGTCGTCGCGTTCCTCTTCATGCTGGCGTTCGTCTCGCGTGATTTCGTTTTGACGTCGTTGTTCAGCTTCGACTTCCGGTCATGCGCACCCGATAAGATTAACCTCTCACAGGTGCGTGTCACGCAATTATATATCTGTTGTCGCAGTAATGAAAACGAATACAAGTTTTAATTAAGTATAACGATAACTGTACTGATTTATTAACAACATTTACTGTCAACTGTAGAAACAGTTATTACGGGAAGGAGTGCGTGTTGACTCGTACTCGTAATGATATTCGACATGTATGTGTGTCCTCGTCAGATTCCACAGATGAAGTTGGATTGGGTATTCATCTGCTGCGTCAACGTGGCCGCAGGTCTCTTGTGCTACATGTGCGCGCGCACGTCCGCCAAGCTGCGCGCGCAACGAGTTGGCTACGCACTTCCGCTGCTGCTGTCGACGCCGGTTTTGTTCGCACTGTTGATCACGGGTTGCGAGAGTTGGAACAGCGATCCGTGTCAGCTCCAAGGCCTGTTACCTGGCTATATTTACTTCAAATGCTACAGGTAAATGTAATACAAGTTATAGTAGTAGTATTTAGTGTCATAGCAGGCAGAAAAACAAACGTAACGTGCACTACATGACAATTGATGGCCAAGAAAATTTGTTCGATGGATGAGAACACCGCCACTTTTGCTACGGCAGCAGCGAAACAGTAATAATTATCAAAGCTAGCACCAAGCGCCGTACGTTAGTGAACACATGCATTTTAAAAAGATTGTCTTGCCGTATTTGTGATCATTGCTAGACGTTAGAAAAAGATGGCGGCATTGAGAAAGGAGATTGAACAAAACACCGAAAGAGGAAAGTAGTCTGAAGCAGAATGAGATCGACAGGGCATGTACGAAGAATGGGCGAAGAACGTCAGCCGAAAAGAATGTATTATGCAGATGAGGGGGAGACCGACGCTCTGATAGGAAGAGAGCCTGAACAGAGATCTGAAGACGGCTGGTCTGAACAGCCACGAGTGGGTGACGCTCGCCGAAGAGAGGGGAGCATGGAAGGAACTCACGAGGGAGTCAGAGGAGGCAATGAATGTGACCAAGCCCCCACCCACAAGTGATCGCGGAGAAGAAGAAGAAGATGATGATGTGAAACAGACGAAGGACATGGACAGGGAGAGGGAGAAGTAATCATTGGTTGTTGTTCAGATCCTAATGGGGAATTGATTGAACGAACTGGGACCTACTCCGTGTGTTCCTACAGGCGCTTGGTGGAGGCGGCGTCGCAGCAACAGTTCTGGCTGGTCGGGCTCTGGTGGGCGGCGCAGGTGTGGATCACACGGCATGTCTGGCTCTCGACGGCTGAACGCTTGGCCAAGACTGAGAAGTAGGTTCTTGACTGCGTGCGTGCGTGCGGGCGTGCGTGTATGTGTATGTGTGTGTGTGTGTGTGTGTGTGTGTGTGTGTGTGTGTGTGTGTGTGTGTGTGTGTGTGCGTGCGTGCGTGCGTGCGTGCGTGCGTGCGTGCGTGCGTGCGTGTGTGTGCGTGAGTGTGTGTGGCTGTGTGAATGTATGTGCGCGTGTGTTAGTGTGTGTATGCGCGCGCATGTGTGCTGTGGCTTGCATGCGAGTATGTGTGCGCGCAAATGTGTGTTGTAGGCCTAAGTGTTTAACCAGTGACAATGTTTATTAAACGCATTACCAGAATGTGCTTCGGATTTATCCAAACCTTCCTGTTATACCTGCCACCTGTTCTTTATGGCAATATCATTTTTTGTTGCAGACTATATGACACAAAGTTGTCAACTGTAGATTTTCTGTTACTATGTTAGCTTCTTCGGAGTATCTTATTTGTCACGATGTTAGTTTCTTCGGAGTAACGTATTTGTCACGATGTTAGCTTCGTAGGAGTAACTTATTTGTCACGATGTTAGCTTCGTCGGAGTAACTTATTTGTCACGATGTTAGCTTCGTCGGAGTAACTTATTTGTCACGATGTTAGTTTCTTCGGAGTAACTTATTTGTCACGATGTTAGCTTCGTCGGAGTAACTTATTTGTCACGATTTTAGCTTCGTCGGAGTAACTTATTTGTCACGATGTTAGTTTCTTCGGAGTAACTTATTTGTCACGATGTTAGCTTCATCGGAGTAACATATTTGTCACGATGTGAGCTTCTTCGGAGTAACATATTTGTCACGATGTTAGCTTCATCGGAGTTACTTATTTGTCACGATGTTAGCTTCATCGGAGTAACATATTTGTCACGATGTGAGCTTCTTCGGAGTAACATATTTGTCACGATGTTAGCTTCATCGGAGTAACTTATTTGTCACGATGCTAGCTTCATCGGAGTAACTTATTTGTCACGCTGTCAGCTTCTCTAGGGTAACTTATTTGTCCCGCTGTTAATTACGTAGGTTGTTTGTCCTGCCGATGTACGACGGGGTTCTCTTGGAGCAGTCGCTTCTGCACAACCGCAACCGGCGAGATGAAACGGAAACACAATTTAACAAATCTGTATGTATGTTACTGCGTTAATTTAAAAAAGGGATTCTTTAAAACTATTAATATTTTTGCAATGCACTTATTTTGTTATTAATCCTGTTATCGTAATTATTTCAGGAATGTTATGCCTTCATTTTAATACACATGTGTTTCATTAATCACTTATAACCCTGACAACAAATCGATAAATATATCGGCGTATGCGGAGTTTCCAGTTTGGGCTCGGGATATGCTATAGAGAAAATATCAAATATGTATTACCATTAGACATAAAAGTGTTATTATATAACACCTTAATATGATCACATATAAATTATTGTATTATGATTTGGGGATATCAAAGAAATAAAATTACAACCATTCAAAAAAGGTTATGCGAATAATAACATTAAATACATAAATCACATGCAGAACCGCTTTTCAAAAACCTTAAACTACTGAAAATAGAAGATATGTTAAAGTTACAAGAACTAATTTTGTTTTAAATATATTCTTAAACAATTACCTCCGTATTTACTAAACTGGCTAATTATACCAAGTATTAATAATTTTATACATAATTATAATACTCGTGTAAAATATAATACCCATACTTTTAGAGCTAAGCATGAATTTGCAATGAAATGTCTCCGACACAGCCTCCCACATACTATCAATGAGACTCCTGATGCAATCAAAAACAAAATATACACTCACAGCTTGCCTGGCTTTATAATTTATATAAAAACATGTTTACTAAACAACTACAGTGATATATGTACTTTATCAAATTGTTATATATGTCAACTAAATTAATAAATACAATATATGTTAATGTTCATTAGCCCATCTCCAGACCACATCACACTTTCTTACTTAAAGTTAACACTTCCAAATAAATATATGAGTTAGACATCTTGTATACTATACACTGTGAAATTATGGCGGCTCCTATGACAACGATACTATTGACTTAAAAGGAGCTACCGATCCCAGTTTATAAATATTATATGATTGTGGGTTTTTATTTTTATTTTGTATTTTGGTACAACAAGAATTACTATAAGTGCACACATTTGTATGTATTGTAGGCCTACCTTATAGACTTATATTAGTATGTGAACATGATATAATATGTGTGTATGTATGCTTGTATAAATGTACTAACAAAATTGATGTACTTTCAAGAAATCCAATACCTACTTGGGGTAAATAAATATTATGGTTATTGTTATGGTTATCAGTGTGAGGCATGACCTTGGCTATTCGGCTCAGTTCGCCATCATTCGGTTGTATCCGAAAGGTCAGGGCGGTCATTGCGTGGTTCAGTGCGCGTGCGTGAATATTCATTATGATATAGCTGCATAATTACTCAACCACGTGAGAGCAAGCTAAACAATGATTCGCATAAACACAGTTATGAATCAGCTTGCTGCGCAAATAGCACCCAAGTCATGCATAGGTTTGCAAGACAAAAGTAGCAGAGAAAAATACTTATGGGAAATTATGTTTTGATACAGTACATCTTGAATGTATGTAAACTTACAAAGAATCTCCTTAAACAAAGAAATATGTGGCGTGTTTCTAATTATTAGAGTAATCTATATACAACTGCCTGTGACGTAATTGGGCTTGCTGCAGATACACCCTGTACAGGATGCTGGAAAATGTCCACTTAATGAACCGGGCGACAATATTGTTCAACCGGAAACCTGTGTAGCGACGTGCGCGCGCAAGGGAACACCCATGATCTACATATGCGCCACCATGTGGCACGAAACGGAATACGAGATGACTCAAGTGCTGAAATCGGTTTTCCGGTGCGTATCTAACGATGACGTCATGCGTCCATTGTTTACGTCATTTGTTTACGCCGGTGTTGCTAAGTATTTCCATTGGGGGAAATGTTATACACATGCAGAGTGGCTTCAACGCGCGCACATTGGCCTGTACACCAGATGATTGTCACTGTATTTCTTTCGGAGGGGTGGGCTAGTGATTATATGCATTTGTTGGTGAGATTATGTGTCTGGTTTGTGAGATTATCACTTGTGTGATATTATCATGTGTGTCTTTTAATCCCAAATAAAGATGATTGTATGTTGCAATGTCCAGTCTGGATATTGACCAGAGCGCCCGCAGAAATGCAGAGAAACATCTGAACGTGGTCGATCCAGGCTACTATGAATTCGAAGGTACGATCCTTTTACTGATGTGAAATCGTTAGATGTTTTGAAATTAAAAGACAGGTTGTTCCGATCGTCGCGTTTGACCAGGCTTTAAATGTTTGTTCAACAAGGATGAACATTACTTTAATTTTAATGACAAACTAACCCGACAATGATAACTAAAGTTTAAAGTTGATATGATACATATATGAATCTAGGAATAGTGAGTGACAGGTTGGAACGACGTCGGTAGAAATTAAGGAACATGTGCATTACATCAGTGACGTATTTGATTGCGAAATTGTAAAACAATCCAATGAAACGTAATAATAAACAACATCATGTGACCATAGGTCGCGACATATATTCCATTGCATCAACACTCATTTGAATTACAGGCCGAAAACGAAGCCGACGGGTCAATTAATATATGTTGTTATTTTAATTGATGCAAATGATTGTACAAAACTATCCATTCGGTAATAGTGTTACTGACAACTCTATGTAATAGATTAAAAACACATTTCTGAAATATCTTCAAAAGAATAAGTGAAATATCACTTTTATATGTTTTAGCGGCACTAATTTTGCTGTAACAAGTTAAACATTAAATATCTACGCACACGTACTGTCCGCATCATTTATCACATGATAATTGAAATTAATTGATCGGTTAAGAAATAACACAAATTTCGTGATTAAAAGTCCATAAGGTTTCACCAATAATAAGATGTGTTTGTCAGAATTATCGGACACATATGATATGCGCGTGTGCTGACCTTTAAATTTACATTGTATTGTCCTGTATCAAAGAATAAATACACTTTTTTTTAATTTTCGACAGCACATATTTTCTTCGACGACGCAATGGAGGATTACGAATCGACGGGACAAGATTATCGAGTGAATACATTCGTACGTCAACTCATTAATACCATAGATAAAGCTGCCAGGTTAGTATGTGCATCGCGTTGACAGATGCTGTATTGTTGACATACGCTCTAGCATTGACAAATGTAAATCACGCTACGAGCGGGTTTATAATTTCAAACGAACGCAGTAAACAAATATTTATGTTTCTATTTGGTCAGCTTCTAATAACGGACCCTTGTGATGATTATTAGAACATATATCTTTGTATCAGTACAATCGCGTATTTCGATGTATTTACGAAACAAATTATATATGGATAACAAACAAAACAAACAAAACATTTTAATCGTGTAATTTTCTCTTATCTTTCTTGAGAACTGCTTCACTTCCGGTCATTCATCTTCTTAGATAGTTTCTAACATTAGAAGTACATTACGTAGACTATCCTCTTATGCAGTTATGGGCCTCCAACGAAAATTGCCGTCATATGAAACTCAGTTGATAATCATCAAGTAAATGCATTTCCCTTTCAGCAATAGTTGACGGTACCAATAGATCACACAAGTGATTCTCGTTCCCGTTTTGAGAGCCTGTACATAACTGATTCCCACCTTGGTGTCCTTAAGCGTATTCAAAGTCAAAATTACAAATCATAAACAATTTGAAAAAAACCTCTATTTGCATATTCCCACCTTCTAGATGAATGTTTTTGTTGGGTGGAAACCTGTAAAACTAACAACGGAGATTTCTTCTGTGGCGGTTAAGCCAGTAAGAATTCAGTCTCGCCGTCGGAGACCGGGTCCTAAGTGAAAAGGGCAAAATAAACAATGCTATGGGCAGACGACATGTGCGTGCCCTATTTCTGGAAATGCGTCTCATTACAGTGAAACCCACGAAGTGAATGTGGTCCTGGGGAAGCCTGCCCTGTGTCCCACTCCATACGGCGGGAGACTTGAGTGGGACATGCCTGGAGGAAACAGGATTGTGACACACCTGAAAGACAAACGTAAGATCCGCCACAAGAAACGTTGGAGCCAGGTAGGTGTGTCTTTGTGCTTATACAACGGATACCACTGAGAACGTAAGCATTGGAGTACTGAAGACACTGTACCGGGTGTAAGTCGACCTTTTCCTACGGCATCCATACCATATAGTAGAACGTATCGTTCTTGCAATTTTCATCGCCGCCGCCGCCGTCGTCGTCGTCGTCGTCGTCGTCGTCGTCGTCGCTCGTCGTCGTCGTCGTCGTCGTCGTCGTCGTCGTCGCCGTCGCCGTCGCCGTCGTCGTCGTCGTCGTCGTCGTCGTCGTCGTCGTCGTCGTCGTCGCCGTCGCCGTCGCCGTCGCCGTCGCCGTCGTCGCCGTCGCCGTCGCCGTCGCCACGATTCTGGGCGTTACGAAATGTAAATAATAATTTTAGCCCACAAACAAGTAGAAGGAACCGTTTCACATGAAGTAGGCCTATAGAGTGGACAATTCTACTTGTGAATTTTCGAAGAAAGTTCATATAAAATAATTTGTTTTCTATATAGTATTACATCGTATGCATTATGCCATAGCCCCACTACGCCCAACAACATTATATGAAATACATTATATTTACACTTAATTATATAATACGCGGAATTTGTGTAGAATCCGGACTCACCTCAGTATTTCAGTTATAACTGTACGTTTGCCGACATTTGTCACTGCCTTGCATTAATTCGGTTATTCAACATCCGCTCAGGGAGAATGTTGAATAATTGAGTTAACGCAAAATATATCAAACGTAGGAAAGAATGTATTTATAACGGCAAAATTGCTCCGAATTCTACACAAGTGCCCAATACGCTATTGGTGAGAAGACACCAACAGGTGAATTGGTCTCCTGATGGTTCCAGGTGATGGCCATGTATTACTTCCTCGGCTACAAGTTAAATTGTTCAGACGCGACCGTCCGGGTGAACCGTGAGCGGGCAAACAACACGTACTTGTTGGCGCTCGATGGCGACGTCGCCTTCAGGCCAGAGGCGGTCTCCCTACTCATCGACCGCATCAAAAGAAATGGTCGAGTTGGCGCCGCATGCGGTCGCATACACCCCGTAGGCAGTGGTTAGTGAGGCCTTATTGTGGTTATTGATTAATTTTTACTATTATTATTTTACTATTATTATTTTATTAGTGGTATTATTTCCATGGCGCCATATATCCGGCCTGTTCACGTGAGGTATTATGAAACGTAGTGGAACAACTTGCAAAGCGGCGTAAGATTTGCCATAAAATATATTGTGTTATTGAAATGTGTTTTCTTAGTGTTATTGTCAGATTCAGTTATATTATTACGGTTGTTCTTAACTAAAGCGCCTTCTGTCAGAATAAATATTTAAAAACGCCCCAGTTTATGTCCAGTTTAAAAACAGGGCCTGAGCATCTCTACGAGTACCACGTATTTCGCGAACTGTCCATACTATACTATACTATACTATACTATACTATACTATACTATACTATACTATACTATACTATACTATACTATACTATACTATACTATACTATACTATACTATACTATACTATACCTGAACTGTTGTGGTTTGCCCACGCTATATGTTGTCCACATTCAGCCATTCGCGTGTTGTGCAACTTGTCGAGCACCCACTGACAATGGCGCTATGTATACCTAGTGGGAGTAAGCTAGATTAAATAAAATCGTATTTTAAGGGTATAACTTAATTATTTACACATTATCATGCTATTATGACCATTCTGGAATCCGTTTGTCCAGCTAACACAAACACTGACTCACTCGGTCTTTCTTGATCAGTCAACAATGTCAGGCGTGTTATGACCCGTCGTCTTCAATATATGTGACGTCAGAGACGACACTGATCAAGCCGTTGATGGTGATCGTTGAAGGGATTGTGTCTCCTGATTTCATAATTTTTCATCGTGCATGTATATTCCAATAAGGTATAAATTACATATTATAAAGGTACTGAAAACCCAAATATGTTTCAATGTTCATAAAAATCGCAACGCTGTCATTAAAATCACAAATTCCCATATAGCGAGCTCTGAAAATTCCCACGAATGTCGTTGCTCAACCGGGGCGGAGCTACAGGTGTCAACAATACGCAGTCAATATACATGTGGCATTCGCCATAGGAGCCAACGATCCTTCAGAGGGTAAACAGTTGAATCGTCACGACGCATAGCATTTCACCAAACAAAAGTGGTTCTTGAAAACACATTTGGACTGTCGGTACGATATAACATATTTAAATTATGTTGTATAAAATTATTGTACAATAATGTTGTAGGAGGCACACTCCCTTTAAGCTAGGATTCTCTGTAGCGATACGACTCACATGCGCAAGGGAATCGGATGGACAATGCCCAGAAGTTCAGCATCATTTAACTACAATTGCAGACATTCAGTATCGTCATAAGCTTGGCCAGTCTTCTCTGGTCACATGTGACACTGGTGTCGTGTCATTGGTCACACGTCGAGCCCTTGTGTCGCAGGTCCGTTGGTGTGGTACCAGACCTTCGAGTACGCGCTAAGCCACTGGCTGCAGAAGGCGACGGAGGACGTCCTCGGCTGTGTGCTCTGCTCGCCCGGCTGCTTCTCTCTGTACCGCGGCACAGCTCTCATGGACGACAACGTCATGCGGAAGTACGCCACGCCGTCGACGGAGGCCAGACACTACATCCAGCACGACCAGGGTAAACAACAGACACTGTACGGCTTCTTTCTCTTCCCGCCAATGTTCCAGGCGTTGAAGCCGTCTTCTTCGCTATTTATACCCATCTATCTCGGTCTTCTGTGATTATCAAGCCCTTTTGATGTCGCGATTTACACCGTCTTTCCGTCTTATTTAGTATCTTTTCTTCTGCCACCATCTTCTACTTGTTCCCATGGTTGCTTTCATCGTCATTCATTCTCTGCATATACCACTATTACTAACGATGATAATAATAATGATGACAATAATAATTTAATAAAATATTTATACACCTCGGTCTACTTCACACTACTAATACACTTTCAAGCGTTTCTTTACCCCAATCTCTTCGGTAAATTACTCCATCTTCTTGATTCAGTCTACGTTTGTAAAACCTGTTTATCTATATTGTGTTCGCCTGTCCGACAAAGACGAAGGCCGTCGGCGATTTGAGATTTGAGTAGTGAGTTCCGTCAGCGTTTATGATCAAGATTTCATAAGCACCGATGTCCTTGGCCCGTTCCTGTCGGTCGCCGTCGGCGAGCAGCTGCCCAAGTTGTGTACCTGCAGCTGACCACACTGTCTACATGCAGGCGAGGACCGCTGGCTGTGCACGCTGCTGCTGCAGCAGGGCTACCGGATCGAGTACTCCGCCGCCGCCGACGCTCGTACCTCGGCCCCCGAGAGCTTCGGCGAGTTCTTCAACCAGCGCCGTCGTTGGATCCCATCGACCCTCGCCAACTTGCTCGAGCTGCTCGGCGCCTGGCGCCAGGTGGTCCGCGTCAACGACGACGTGTCGTGTCTGTACGTCGCCTACCAGGCTGTCCTCTTCGTGTCGGCGCTACTCGGGCCCGGCACCATCTTCCTCATGACGGTCGGCGGACTGCAGGTGAGGCGGTTGGGTGGTCGTTACAGGGAGGGTCGGCTCCGATGTTTTGGTTGTTTATTTAATGTGATGTTGCTACGGCAGAAGTGAATATGTTGAAGACGTACTGTCCGGAAAGTTGTGTTTGACTTTAGTTATTTTATTATGTGTTTCGTACGTTTCCGCAACAGTAATGTTACAATTTCAAAAGTATTGCTATATATGACTTTAGTTATTTTATTATGTTTTCTGTTTTTCAACAGGTGGCAATGGACGGCCTAATATCGACGACAACGTCGTTCGTCATCAATCTGGTTCCCGTCTTGGTCTTTGTCGTCTTATGCTACAGCGCTCGACCCAAGACACAGGTAAAGGCGGGCGGGCGGGCGGGCGGGCGGGCGGGCGGGCGGGGGGCGGGCGGGGCGGGCGGAGGGGCCCCGGGGGGGCGGGCGAGCGGGCGGGCGGGCGGGCAGAAACAAATGACGTAAAATGATGACCCCACTTCAACAATTAAATGATATTAACGATGGTGTTTGCGATTAAGATCAGGACAAAGACGCGAAACGTAAATTCGGTAGCGAGTTTGAGCCACAATACCATTTTATGACGGATAACTGTATTTCTATAATTTCCGACACACCCTAACAAAATCAGTATGCTTATCCCATCCGTCCGTCCATACTGAAGTGTTTGTACAGGTGAAAGACGCTGGCATCCAGCAGGCATACACTAACTACGTTAGCAATAAACACTCTGCGCCGACGTGTCTGGGTCGTCGTTCAATCATCCGTCACTTCTCGTCGGTGTATGAAGTACTTAATGATATGCGGTATCTTCGGGCGAACATCGTCTTCCGGGTGAGATTTCTGAGAGGAACACTGGGACACGTGGACATCCGGCGAACACGGCCTGGTTGCCGCCGAGAGAGGACGCGGAATATGAGACTGACCATCTGACTGGACACGTTGCCTGCAGGAAGACAACCACCCTCTGTTCTCCAACGGGCGCCTGTGGTCCCGGGCCGACTGGTGTCGTTCCGTTGACGGAGCCCGTCTTACCGGCCGAGGAATACTCGAGTGGCGTCGTTCTCTCCTCTGGCAATGACTCGGTTCAAAGTCGGCCCGTGAACGGCGTTCACAGCCACGCTCGTCGCCATGGGAACACACGCTCTGTCCACTGTCCGCCTCCCGTTTGTGCTGTGGCGTCAGGGCCCTCTCCAACAGCTCAAACTCGGCGTCGGACACCCGATCAAGGTACTCGGCGACGTAGGCGCGCGTCATCGCATCCCACCCGTGCTCCGCGCTGTAGGTGGGACAGGGACAGAGGCACTCAGAGTTCCCGATAGGAGGGCACAGAGACTCGCCAACCGTTGCATCGACACCAACACTACACCGCGAGCATTTTTCGTTAACATGATGTTTGTTTTGACGCTCACATTCGTTGTCAACAGATGCAGCAATTTCTTGCCCGACGCTTGGCGCGTCGATCATCTCATTGGTGTCCAAAGCATCAGCGAAGACGTTGTCGAGACCCGCAGTGTTTTGTGGATTATAATCACAATACGTGGAAGGGTTGCCCCAAACGTATGTGTTGTCGTGAAACGCCCTTCCAGTCCGGGTTGTCGACGCTAACCTCTCATAGTCGACAGCTGCAATGACGTTGTTCCTAGCCTCATTACGCCTGCTGCTATCGCCTCTCCGTCGTCGAGACGACGCCATGACTGCGGCGATAACACAAAACTTCCACGGACTTATCTACACTTATTCCGATGCGCCGAGCTGACGTTCTCGTCGTATGTTCATCTGTCTTTCGCGAATGTGAAAGTGCAGGTAAAGCTGGAACGTAGCGGCACCAATCGGTTTCGTAACTTCCACGCAACTGCCGCGTCACGCGAATACCTATTATGACGTCATCAACAAATATGGTTTTGAGGCTTCGCGAGAAAACGACGTTCACGTTCACATTGACCCGCGTCATTAATAATGACGCGTAATGAGATGGCTATGTTGTTGAATAATCTGAATCTGAATGGGATACGTCGTAAAGAAGCCAATAGTGGCTATTATATACGACGGGGGTGTGTGCGCATGTTATTGAGTGTTTGAGCCGCAGGTCAGGCGACTGAAATCAGTTATGGTTTCAGCCTGGACCTGCGACTCGTTTAGTTGGTTCCAGTCGGCTATTGTTTTTACAAAAAATGAATTCTTAAATTGTTCAGTGTGGGCTGTGGGTACTATAAAACATCTGGTGTTGTTGGTTGTTAGTTGTTGGACAAAATTTGAGGATACATGGTCGGGGAAGTGTTTAGGCTTAATGTGTCTTTTGTTTGTTTTTTGGGGCCGGAAGAATGTTTCAGTGGGGAGAGCTGGGATAGATCCTCTAACAGTTCTGAACATGAATTTTAGTCTTTGGTCGCGTCGTCTATTGTCTAATCTATCCAATAAGTCATGGCAGTTCAACATTCATTGCTAGGAATGCATTAAATGTATTTCAATAACAGCATATTTACTTCACTTACACAGTACATAAATAAATAAACCTTGTTGTAGAAGAATTAGAGAATTATCCGTTTAATAGCTTATTAACATCATAATATATTTAGAATTAAAGTGCAATAACAAAGGTTAAACGCAAAACGAAAGCAAACGAAAATAGTAATTACATGCACGTGCACCACGGTGCTTCGTAATTAATTTCCATCATCGTCATTAACATTACCTCTAACAACAAAACAACGACGACAACATAACATAAAGCAATATTATCACCACCATAATCAACTCACCAACAAGTGTAAGCCTACCTATGTTGAGCTGTGAAAATACTGTCCACCAAAATACCAACAGAACATGTTAAGTGATGACGTCACCCAGACCAACACGACCTCCCGTTCCACGCCGCTCCTCTTCTCTGTCCTCGCAGCTCTCCTTCGCCTTCGCCCTGTCGGTCGTCTACGCCCTCGTCATGGTCCTCGTCCTCATCAGCGTCGGCCTCAACATCGCCGCCGACGGCGTCCTCTCTCCCAGCGGCGTCTTCCTCTCCGTCGTCGTCGCCACCTTCCTCGCCAGCGCCCTCCTCCACCCGCGGGAGTTCACGTGCGTCGTCCACGGTGTCGTCTACTTCCTCGCCGTCCCGTCGGCCTATATGCTCGTCACGGTGTACGCGCTCGCCAGCATGCACGTCGTCTCGTGGGGCACGCGCGAGGTGGCGCGAACGCGCGACGGCGACCGGCCGGAAGCGACGCCGGAAGTGACGTCTTCGATGTGGGGTCGATTCGTCAGTGTCGTCGGGGTGCGTAAGAGACGGTCTGTTGATGTGTCTAGGATTACCACTCAGCAGTGAGAGTGGTATAGCGCCATTGTTCGACAAGTATACAGATGATAATATTAACTGACAAGCAGCGGTGGATTTATCGCAGTGGCGTATGTAGGATGTCAGAAGGGGTGGGGTGGTCAAGCATGTAAACCTTTGTATTTCCAAAGATAAACGGTGACCATGACTCAATGTTCCCTAACATTAAACTGCTTTATTTCTTGTAGAGAGATAGTTTTTAAGGAAATTACCGTAAATTTAATTATTTTGCTGTTATTATCTTATAGACATATTACTAGGAACACTTAGCAACAAACCAAGAATAACTGATACCATTACAATAGCTTTTCTTAATTAATCTCGTTCCCGCTGACCACTTGGCGATATTAAGCCACAATGCCCTCTTGAGAATTCTACCTTTCCCAGACAAGTCAGTGAATCACATTACTACTGCGACATGACGTCTAGAGCAAACATTACGACACTTCCACAATTCACTCTAAAGTTTTTATCATAAAGTTAATCTTCCGAAACCAGAATTACACCAACATATACGACCAGAAGCACGCGTTCACGCAGCCATTTTGTTTATAGCTTGACGGAGTTTGCTAGGCTTGGACACTTAGATTCCTTGCTTTTGACAGGGTGGGCGCGCTCGGGAAGGATTCGCCATCAGCGCTGGCGGACTCTGCCGTCTGACCTGCTGCCCGCCGGAGAAGGAACAGGACGCGGCTAACTGCTCGTCGGAGAAGGCTCCGGGTTCACCCAAGACCAGCCCGAAGCACCGCGCACCGGGATGGGGGCTCGGTGATGGAGAGAGGGATGAACCAGGCGACAAGTGTGATGACGTCGGTGATGAGCGAGGGGACGCTGGGGACGCTGGTGACAGGGATCTGGACAGCGGGGGAGAGAGTACAAGCGAAATGGTCGAGAGACAAAAGGGTGCCGGTGACGGAGTTGATTTAGCAGCGACGCCGAGAGTGTCCTTCTCAGAAACAGTGGACGCAATCGATCGTGAGTTCAACAATTGGACCGAGGAGGCCGGGGTTGAAACAAGGAATATGTATAGTTTTAGGACATATGGAGAAATACTACATTTATAATGTGAAGGCCAGGATGCGTTAATTAATTACGAGATCAATATGGGTTTAGTCATGTTCACAGATTTAAACGAAGCGGCCACATACCTTAGTTTTATTAATCACAAGTAATAACTACAGACTAAAACAACAAACAATTTCTCGAACGATTTACTACGGCAATTCACACGTCAAACGAATGTCCGTTTTATGTCACAGACGAGCAGCGAGAGTTATCGGACAGCGGCGACAACGCTGGAGAAGCAGACGACGTCGTCAACCAAAGATGGCTGTTCGATCCGGCGCTAGGTGGCGGCACAATCGGCCAGCTGTCGGATGAAGAGCGCAACTTCTTCGAGGAACTGATCAAGAAGTATCTCTTCCCGCTGGAGACGGACAGGCTCAGAGAGGAGCGAGTTGCCGCCGAACTCCTCGCTCTGCGCAACAAGACATGTCTCGGCTTCCTGTTCGTCAACGCGGTGCTAGTTCTCGTCATGTTCACGCTACAGATGCACGCCGCGAGACTTGCTGTGCCGTGGCCGTGGGGGCGCAAGGGGCTCTCGCTCAACCCCCTCGGCGTCTTCTTCCTCGCCTTCTTCGTCGTCATCATGCTGCTGCAGACGCTGGCGATGTTGAGACACCGGGTCGGCACGCTCATGCACCTCGTCTCGGCCACGTCCCTCGACTGCTGCCGCGGCACCGGGCGACTCGGGGTCGGCAGCAGGGCCGAGAATGCCATCGAACTCGCCAAGGACCTCGGTCGACTGCAGGTCAGTTGGTTATTTTTCTCCAGGTGAATTCCTACCGTCAGGGGTAAGGTTTGCCGTAGTTCCGCTAATCTTCTTTTTCATCTTCTTCATATTCTCCACTGTGGCGCTGTGGCTAGAAATTCGGAATCTCGACTAAAAGGATCGGATTCGAATCTTGAGCTGCGGTGTCTACCATTGGGTAAACTGATTTTTCACCCTACATTGCTCCAGTTCACTATGTTGTATGAATGAGTATCTGGCTATAGACAGTGGTGGATATTTGTATGCGGATAGTGTTCGCTCGTTAATTGCAACGGCAAGTCGAGATGTTGTGTTCGATTGAACAGGTCTGCTAGGGAGTAAAGTGTAAAGCACTTTGAGCAGTCCTGAGGAAGGATATTGCGCTATTTAAAATTCTTGCCAGTTCTACGTTCTTATCCCGTCGCTGGTCGGTAATGTAACTACAATCGAGTTAATGTATACGTGTACGTCTGCGGTTATGTACACGTTTTCCGATGGCTTGCATTTCAGGCGCCAAACCTAAACGAGTAATCTACAACCCAACGAATGTAACGCGACTTTAGTATGTGAAATAAACCACACTGTCAAGGTGCCGTATTAGTCTTTAGGGCAAATAGTTTCTTCGTAACGTAAAACGTAACTTACCAATCGCAAAAACAACGCGCTTGGAAGCTACTTCAGGGAAACCAGCCTCGTTATGGCGAACTTGGTAGCGTGGTAATATGACATAGATGCTGTCACAGTAGGCTGATGGCGATCATCATGCCAATGCTATAGTAACACGACTATATGACAGTCATACACTCTCTCGACTAGGGTATATCGATAGACGTGAGGTCTACTTTTACGCTGGCTCTGTTGATATACAATTTCTTGTAACTGCGATTATAAATTGTAATAGTGTTCATTGACGATTATCGTAGACAATACGCTTTCCACGAAGAAGGCATCGGCATCAGCTGAACACAGACTGAAAACAAATTGGTGCATAAGAAAAGCAACTTATTTTCAGGTCGACCTCGGCGACTACTCGGTGGCGACATCTGGCGAAGCAGCAGACACCAAGAGGCCATGTCGCCGGAGCTGGCCGGTGCATAACCTCAGCGGAGAGCAAGGAAAGAATGATCCAACTAACGACATCATAACTTCCGTGGACGAAGCCTTTAATCAGCGCTTTGTTAGTTTGGCCAATAAGCTCGAACACGACAACTACAGTTCAAAAGAGATTGAGCGAAAGGTGATTGGCTACACCCGGTCATGTGGTCTTCACCGCCGGAAGTCGCTCGCCGCAATTGCGCATATGAAGAAACAGCGGCGCGCATCCGGAAGTCATCGTCTGTTCGCAGCTGTGTCCAGTGACCAAGCGACGTCCGACGCCGTAGCTCACAGCTATTGTCCATTCATTGAAGTCAGCGGGTCAGGCATAGTCCATCAAAGGCGGCCTGCTTCACTGCCGACCGCGTCTTCTTTCGACTATGAGCAGATTGACCAGTTGTATGAACCTACTTCGGCGGCGGCGGCGGCGGCGGCGGCGGCGGCGGCGAGACACGTTGAGGATGTCTCCACGAGCGATGTGGCCAGACGACGTCCTTTGTCCGATATGACGCAACTTCCTCATATAGAACTAGAGGCCATTGCAGCACGGAGGTCGTTACAATTGACGAGTTTGTAATATTTTTGTTTGTTTACTTGGTGCATTAGCAGTAAAGCGAATATGGTAACACCACCACCACCACCACCAACAACAACAACAACACTAGCTTTATGTAACATACGATCTGTTCCCATAATTATACCTAGGCCAACACCAGTGTGTGGGTACTGGTGGACTGCAAGTAGACCATCAGAAACTCGGCCTGTATATTCCGGTTTTGACTATTCATACGTGAGCAGCTGTACATAAACGGCGGTGGGCTCATGAATCGTCAGTAATCGTGGCATAGCTGAATGTTTCCCAGAGATGGTCAAGATGGCGTTCGAGTGAAAGGGTGTGCCACGAGTGAAACGTATCGCGTTGTCCATTACTAAAAACTGGACACCGCATTGTGCAAACACAGAAACTTTGTTGTTCACATAAATGTGAATAGTGTGATGTTTAAAAACAAATTTGAAGATCATTTGGCTGCGGTTAACCATGTACAGGTCCGTACGTACACAAACGTACAGCGCGTATGAAAGAATGTGGACTGTTTTTAAGATAACGGTGTCTTTGTGCACTGGTGTCTCCTAACAGTTTGCAAGACGAGCGAGCGAGCATGAGTGTTTGTATATTCATATTATGTAAGTATATATGTATGTATTCGTGGACAAACTATGCACGTATATATATATAATTATATATATATATATATATATATATAATTATATATATATATATATATATATATATACGTGCATAGTTTGTCACACGAATACACACACACATATATATATATATATATATATATATATATATATATATATATATATATATATATATATACGTGCATAGTTTGTATACGAATACATATATATATATATATATACTTACATAATATGAATATACTATAACACTCACGCTCGCACGATCGCTCGACATTGCACATATATATATATATATATATATATATATATATATATATATATATATAAATAAGTATATATATATATAATATATATATATATATATATATATATATATATATATATATTCACATTTTAGTATTTATTTCGCGTGTTGGCGTTTCTGTTTATATATGTTGTCTACCACCTGTCAAGACTTAATTCTTGGCCGCTATTCAGAACAAGCCTGGTCAACATCGCAATCTTTACAACTGCCCCCGTTTGAAGCGACCACGGGAACCGCAAGTTTTGTGGTCTGCAGAAGCAAATAACCAGTGCGCCACATGATGGCAATAAATCAAATTTAATCGATCGATCGTCTGGTCGCGTCTTGGCTGTTTGCACTACTGCTACTAAAATTGTGCCGTCGAATATTAAGAAGACGCTACAAGGTGATGATCGGAGGGATACTATCAATACTTGAATTGACTTTAAAGTGGTCTGTTGATAGGTCGCAGTTGGTCTCATCGTGGCCTCTTAGGATTTTGCTGAAAATCTGTGTTGATGTTAAAAGGATATAGTTGAAATAAATAATAAATCCGTTGTGTCAAATCGCAGACTCCTCCATGGAAATTTAATCAATTATGTATAAAATGTTGTTATTTATGCATAACAACAAACAAGTTCGCCCGCAAATGTTGTCGTAAATATCGTATTGGAGTAATAGTTAACAGATGATGACAATCTTGTTTTGGTGACGCATATTATATCAGGCTTATAGATCTACACCTGGCGCCAGTTGTGAAAAATGTTAGTAGAACTGAGATGAATACCGGAAACGAGTTTTCAGATAAATGTAGTCATGATGATAACTGCTACTTTGTGTGTATTGAACTGAATAAAAATTGTGAGAAAACCACCAGTTATATGTCAATGATTTTGGGTGACAGTTTACTCTGTCTTTGTCGCAGCATTAACACGCATGTAATCGTGACAGTGCGACAACTTTGCAACAAGCCAACGTCTCCGGATGCGGTCCACTCATAGATAACGCTGTCGTTATCGCCTCTGTTTTATAATGCCATATACATCGCGCATCGATATATAAAATAGGATCGACAAACTGTATGCGACATACGTGATCTGTGTCTTCATGATCAACGTTGACAGAGGAGACTGCCCTTAGAAACACGGAGACATGGTCATGGCGTAAAGTAAGTGGCGCGAGCTGTCGATGCAGTTAATGTGAGCGATAATAACGGATCTAAAATATATGTTTCGGAAGAACTGATGAAAGATGTGAGCCTTTGTTTTGAGACATTAACTAGTTTTTTAATTATAAACACCAGAGAGGTAGATTACATCGTTGTCAGCAACCTAATTGTTTTCGTTGTGTTACGATCGCAGTAGACCTTGTTGCTATGCTCGTCTTCACCACTCAGTATCCTTCAGCTCATTCGATTCTTTTCGTTCTCCATTTCTCCTATAGAAACGTATTTTTGCCGAAAACGGAGATCGAATAATTAAAACGTGGATATCAAACGAACACTCTAGCACTTTCGGGACAGTATTTAACACTATCTGCTGCAGCTGAAAAATACGCATTGAAATGAGCAAGACATGTGCTCAGCATGAATACGGAAATACTGACAAAAGGCATGGAAAACAGTAGAGGATAGTAGTAGAAGGGCATTAAGAACCAAAGCTGATATGTTAAGACAATGTTAAGCGAGATCTTGAAAGGACATTTACGAATGGCAGCCAAAATAGGAAGACAGATGCAAAATAGTTTTACTTACTTACTCTGACATTTAGGAGAGCGACGAAATCCCGCCACTTCTGCCTGTCTCCGACCATTCGCTGTATAGAATCCCAGCTGTG
>JAODUO010001191.1:0-42500 GCA_025642075.2 Ridgeia piscesae | reverse complement strand
TCGAGGAGCTCAACTATCTGTGGGATTGTCATTTCCGTGTGGCTGGATAGGGTGTCATCTTCTTGTAGTCTCTCTGTGATGACTTCCAGTGCCTTATCCGGTGTCTTCCCATTATAGAGCTCTACTTCCTGTTATAGAGCTCTACTTCCCGTTATAGAGCTCTACTTCCCGTTATAGAACTCTACTTCCGTGATGAAGACTCTACTTCCCAGTTGTAGAGCTCACCTTCCCCGTTATGAAGCTCTACTTCCCCATAGAGCTCTACTTCCGTTATAGAGCTCTACTTCCCGTTATAGAGCTCTACTTCCCGTTATAGCTACTTCCCGTTATAGAGCTCTACTTCCCGGTAAGAACTCTACTTCCCATTATAGAGCTCTACTTCCCGTTATAGCTCTACTTCCCGTTATAGAGCTCTACTTCCCGTTATACAGAGCTCTACTTCCCGTTATAGAGCTCTACTTCCCTGAATATAGCTCTACTTTAAGTTATCGAGCTCTACTTGTTATAGAGCTCTACTTTAGTTTATACAGCTATTTATTATAGCCCTACTTTTTATTCTCATTATAGCTATTAATTAGGTTTGACCGTTAGGGAACTGAATCGTTATGGCTGCTTTTTCTGTTTCTATTTATGATAGTAACAAGATAAGGGAGCATTAACTATTTCATCTTCCATCCAACTGATGTCCATGAGTGCTGTGACATCATATGACACCAGTTTCTGAGCAGGTGGTATTTCTAGGCCTCTTAGCTTGTCAACTAGTTCCTTGGTGTTTTTGATGCTGTGACAGTTCTTACCCACAAGGGGGGGCTGAGTATGCTAGCCAGGTATTTGGCTGCATTGTATGTAATACTGCCACATCTGGATACTATTGGCCTAAACGGTGTGTTGTTTTTGTATATCTTAGGTGTCCCATACAATTGTTGGGGTTCTTCCGACTCTGGGTATAGCTTCCAGTACAGTTTGTCTGAGATGGATCCATTTCTCTTCCATTTCCTTAGGATGTTGATCATTCTGTTTTTGTATTTGTGCGTGGCGTCTTTGCTAAGTCTGGTGTACGTGTTCGTGTCCCCCACCATGTCGGTCATTTTCTCTGTATATTCGGCAGTGTTTATGATTACCGTGGCTCTACCTTTGTGTGCAGGAAGTATGATGATGGAGTTGTCTTTTTTCAGTGTCTGTGTAGCTATCCTCTCCCCCTTGCTGATGTTAGATTTTGGGATATTACCTCCTTTGATGGTACATACAACCAGCACTCTGAGTTCTGCCGCGGTCTCTGTCGTGTATTTTGCGTCTACCTCAGTACCGGCTATGATTTCTTCGACCGGGAGGGTAGTTGGAGTAATGGCAAAGTTTAAAGCTTTACAAAGTATAGATCATTCATCATCACTGATCTGCCTATCGCTCAGGTTCATTACCCACCTGTTTGTGTCTGTGTCGGTGTCTGTCACTTCTTTCTTACTTTGAGATTTGTTGTAAAGTCTCTCAAACTTGCTTTATTGTTGTGACCTAGTTTACTCGAATGTGACATCATTTAATAATTTATGCCATTAAGTTCCTCTGTGCATAAGTTGAACCTTTTTAAATACATTATTATAAGAGATATGCCAACAAATAAAAAATTGATTACATAGTATGACTTTTAATTGAATCTATTTATAGCGTGATTCACGTTACAGCAAATGGAAAACACAAAAATGTCACTTCATAAATGAACATTTTCTCCTTAAAATATAAATGATAGCAAATAATGAATACCCTTGTGTGAAACACAAATAAATAGGGTTTCAAAAATGTCATTAGTGATTTGAAATGTTGTCAATAACGTACAAACATATTAGATAATCAGCGTGACTCGCATTACTGTGACCCACGTTATATAAAATCCATTATCATAGATAAAACATTTGTAATATTTTGGCATGAGGGAAATTAATTTTTCAGTCTGTAATTTAGGTAGCACACAACATTACACTTAAAAACATACATTACTCTTCTAAAATAATGTTGTAGTAAATAATGCACACTTGAACATGGTGTTTAATTCCAGAAATATCTCATAGTTTTAAAAGAAATACACAAGGTGATTATTTTTCATAAAAGTTACAATTACTTTGCAAGACCACTTACCCCCGGTACATGAAAACATATTCATGAAATGGTCAAAATATGTAATGCGAGTCACATGGAAATGCCCATTACAAGAAAAGACATCATTAATATTTCTTCAACTTTGCTGCTATGATTCTTCTTTAACCATGGATTTTAAAACACTTCTTGCTTTCAAACATGAGATAAAAATATTCACATATTCGTTACTCATGTTATGTGTTGGCCACCAGTAACACTTCTGACAATATGTACTAACATGAATAACAGATAGAAGAAGTTCTATACATAAAGAATTGTTAGTATTTATCCAGTTCATCAAAATATATAGTATTTGGTTCATTTGAATATTGACATGGAAATGGGCAGATGAATCAAGATTGGTGTCTCAATGAACAAGTTTTACTATTCGTCAGGAGGTGAAGTGAACTATGTTTTGAGCAACCCTAACTATCCTCATCATTGTACGGCTGTACTGTCCCATTGTTGGGCGAAGGCCTCAGCATGCTGCTTCCACATCTGCCTATATTGTGCTGTTCTCTCTGCCAGATCAGATGGTACCCTTCCAGTAGTCATCTAGTTCGTCTCTTCACAGTCTTGCCAGTCTTTCTCTAGATATTTTCGCTTCGTAGGGTTTCAGATGGGGATATGCGATGTCCATTGGTTCTCTCATATTTCGCTGACGTGCCCTGCCAAAGTCCACTTCCGTCTTCTTACTTGTTCAATCACGTCAAAGACCTTTATCTTTTCTCTTTCCCAGATGTTTATTTTCTGTCCCGGTACGTGATGTTTATCTTTGTTTGTGTGGGAACTTGTTGTTTGCTTGGGTGGTGAGTGCCAATGTTTCCGTCATTTTCCATCATCACCTTTGTCTTCAACTTGTCTTCAAGCTAATTCCTGTAGCATTTGTTGTACATAGTTCATACAGTGTATTTAAGCGCATATAAGTATGTCATCAAAGCAAAGATGACTGAGATATTCACCGTCTATCCTCTGGTTCTTCCAAGTCAGTCGTAGGAATATGCTTTCAACTGTTGCCGTAAACAGCGTGGGCAATATGGTATCTCATTGTCATACTCCTCTCCTGATGTTATCTTATTGCTTTCTTTGTGTAGGTGGACTGTCATTGAGCTATTGATGTAGATATCCTTTAGAAGTTCGATGAACACATCTTCTGTCCCATGTTCTTGAAGCTCTGTTGCTGTTATTATTATCTTAGCCTTGTTCCACACTGTAGGTATTTGTCTTTCTGATAGAGATTTAGTGTACAGCTCAGCCTCTTCAAGGTGGTAACTTCTCCTGCTTTCAATGTCTCTTTCTATAGATGGTTGTCGCCTGTTGTTGTTCCTTTCTTCATGTCTCGTAGCACTGCTACTGTCTGGTACCTTTTTCAGGTCAGTGTCGATTATGGTTCACAGTCATATTTAACTCCTATGTAGTATTCCCCTGTTTGATTATGATCTTATCTTGACCATGGATTTCTCTATCCTGTTTGTCTAGGAGTGTGATCCGTCTGTCTTGGCCTAGTTTCTGCAGTCTGCTGACTTTCCTCAGACTCTATGATGCCATGATCGTTTTTTGTATAATATCTTGGTTGTATTTCTTGATGTCTTTTTTGCTTTCTTTTTGATGATCTTGTATATTTCTGCATATTTCATTGATTGCTTATCATCGGATCATCATCAGGGCTCATGTTGATGACAATATCTTTGAATTCAGTGGCTTGTTAATTGATATTTACTCTTGACATGCTTTGTTGGATAATATCTTTGATGGTTTTGCTCTGGTGTCTATGTTGTCTAGTTCTTGTGGTGTCTTGATGTTGACCATTCTATCAAAGTGTCAACTCTTTTGTTTATAATTTCAAGCCCAAATTAGCTTGTTGCTGTTTCCGTAAGGTTTGTACTTGTCATATGTCATTGTGGAAGCTGATTATGGCTTCTTCTGAGTATGATGTTGTTGGTGCATATATTGCACTATCTTGTATTTGTAGCAATTTGTCATGCACACAACAAGTTCTGCTACTCTGGGTCTGATGCTGTTTACCCTCGTTATAGGGTCTTTCCATTTCCTGTTTATGAGAAAGCGTACTCCTGCTTGGCCATTGCCTGTCCTAGAATGGTATCGTAGATGGCCTCTTTGATTTGTAAGGTAGTGAAACATTCTTCTCATCTTCTCACATCTCCGATTCTGATTACATATCATAACAACCTGGTTTCTCTAAGTTCTTCTCTCAGTTCTTGTATCTGTTCTTTAGCCTACTTACCCTCTTTCAGCGGCTCTTTTTTGACCCAGAGATTCTTAGCACCTGTCTGGACGTAGTCCAAGTTGACAAGAAAAGCCTCCTTGGTCATAGACTCTTTCCGTGTCCCTGGGGACTGGGGCCATGGCTTTATAAAGCTTTATAAAACTTTGCATGCTGGTGTTACTGGCCTACCTTTCCATGCTGGCCAGTGGGGATACCATGCTCGCTCTCTCTCTCTCTCTCTCTCTCTCTCTCTCTCTCTCTTTCTATATATATATATATATATATATATATATATATATATATATATATATAATACAAACTTATTGTAATTGTAAATTAAAACTGGTATTTCTCTGTAATAACCAAAAAATTTAATATGCAGGTTATCTATCAGTTGAATATCAAATGGGCAATTCTGTGTAACTAATATACTATAGATATGACACTGAAAAAATAAAACTTCCCATATCGAAACATTAATGCCTGTGTTGCATCAAGGAATTTGGTGTAATGAAAATGGAAGTTACTCTTAAATACTACTTTGAAATTAAGAATAGGAGGTATTAGAATGGTTGTGGTTGCATCTAAACAATTTATCTTTTATGCTTTCCCAAAATTTAAGGCCCATTTCCAGTTCAGTACTCAAATGAACCAAGTTAAGTACTGTGTTTCCCCTGGGTAAAATTATGGGTAGGGTGAGCTGAGCAATCGTTGAAGGCGTTATGCGATCCCATGGGGTATGCCCTACGGACATGTGTTTAAAAAAAACTTGTAAATTTTGCCAGGCCAATATAATTTATGCGGGCAGCAAGGTGAGCTGAGAGGGAGCCTGCCCTGTCATATGACATCGTCATAATTAAACAGCAGGGCCACTGGGAAGTAATCTCTTTTCTTGCATGGCCTAAATTTGTTGTACTAAAGTACCTTACTCCGGAAGTACCCAGTAGGTGGATAATGGCATTAATTTAGGTTAATTTTGGATGGCAAAAATTTGATCCTTTTGAACTAAATAATTCTTAATTTACCCATGGCTTAGGTGATGCGCTCATGCAGAATATTCTGTCTTTTCCTGACAACAACCATGGTAAAGTCATTTGGTTAAATCACATTTGCGTACTTGGGCAATAAACTTCAACCATATATTTGGAAAAGAAAAGCCATGTAGAATTTCTTTGAAAAGCCATCAAAACATTCTGCAACTGATGTTTGGTAGATATGTGGCTAATCTTGTCGATTTACGTTGATTACTGCTGCCTTTCTGTGTTGTATCATATATTACAAATGGGGCAGGTTACAGATGGTATTTATTTTCGAATCCATGAACAGTTTTCGTAAGTATTTTCCAAAGATTCTATTAATGATTAACTGAAATATTGTTCCAGTGTCTGTTCTGACCTCTAATGTAATTAGGTCCCATTATTAATTTCTTATGAATTAGAGTGCAAGTGAAAAGAAACAGGCAGTTATCTTCTGGTGATAATTGTCAACAGATGTTCTTGCTTGCCAATTGTTCTTGTTTGCCAGTATATATCTCCATCAGTTCTCATATGCGTTTGTTTTGTGGTGTGTGAGGAGTAAAAATAAATTATGATGGGTACATGTCTAGATAAAACACACTCTTGTATTTGGACTATTGATGCAAACTGTGACTACAAATACAATCAAACCACATTGCACCTCTAACAAAGTGTTAGGGGTGAGGTTGGCTATGGTTACCGGACATCTTTTTCTTTATCTTTTCTTTCCCCACTTTTCTCTCTCTACATTCTCTATCAACAGTCTCCACCTCCTCTCATTTCCTGCTGTTCTCCATTCTTATTTTAGTCTTTCCAGATCTCTCTTAACGTGCAGTCAGTCATCCCATCAAATTTTCTTTCTTCCTCGCTTCCTTTTTCCTTCCCCTTTCTCGGTTTCTGATTCCTGTCAGTTTTTCATCTCCCGTTCTTTCGACATGACCAGCCCATTTCAACCTTCTCCTCACCGGTTGGCTCCGGTGGCAATTGTTGACATATTTTGGGCAAGATAGAAAAACAGTGAGGTGGCCCACCTCGCTTGTCATGTAGGAGGGAAAACACTGACTTGGAGGGCATAGCTTTATCTAAATACACGTCCACCTGTGAATTTGCCATTCTAATATCAGTTTGGTGGCAGAAATGTGAGCTGAAAGGGGCTACCATGTCCTATGACTTGGTCATCATAAAACAGCAGGACCACTGGGAAATAGTATTTTTTACTTCCATGATCTAAATTTGTTGTCCTACTGAAGCCAAACCTGTCTGTCATCCCATGCAGTACACATCAGGTGGATAATGTAATGGCATTATCATTTAATTTAGGGTAATATTGGACTGGTGGGTCTGGTGGGTTTTGGTCTATGATCACTACCTGTATCAGTGGAAAATCTATTCTACAGTGGCACCATCTTGTGGTCCAAAACGTGCACACTGACAGTGACATTTATTGAATAGTTTTGGATCATAAGCACTGCATATATTTCAGAAAACCTCTTCAAATATTGGATGGGATGAAGGCGAGTTAATGCAATACTAAAACCATAATTATTGATTTTGGAAGTTGGCCAATTGTTGAGTAAACTGATGTTTGTGTGGTTTCAGCTCAGTGTCACCAGTGACATTGGTGACAATGTGACAACATGACTGGGGATCACTTTGTTTATTCAAACATTCTTCACCACTTGGATGACATGGCCCCTCAGTCATTAGAGAACTCCACAGAATCATCCATCCATGTATTGTCTCACCTTCCAAGCAGCCCGCTAAGATGAGTTAGTATTAGTTGTGGAATAGAATCTCATGACAGAACAAGACATCAAAAATATTAAGCATCTAGTTTTAATGGTGTACTCAGTTTTACCTTTGGGTGCGCTCGTGTTTAGATCATACCATAATTCTGGCACAAACGTTTGACTCAGAAGAGACATGCTATCCAGTGTCAGTGACAGGCTGCAATATACCAGGACCCAAAACAGGACTATAGAGGTATCTTCAACGTGCAAACATAATAATGAGCGAAGTTTGGTGTTGCTAGATTCCAAGATATTTTGTTGCAATTCCATGAGTGACCACCCTGCTGATTACATGATGGATAAAACACATATCACAAATCTGGATTAAATCATGTTTCAAAAACTGAACTCTGCGACATACTGGCAATTGGAGAATACCACACGGTCACCGGGTATCATCACATACCCACTGTTTGTGACCTTTGACATGACCAAGGTGTTCATGGTCCAGAACATCCTGGCAATATTTATGAGCCCTAACGACAACCCGTCGACCTGTTATTTGGACAGGTAAAATGTGTTGTTGATGGGTAGAAACACAGCTGGATGGGTGACGGCTGGGTAAAAAATAAGGAGCAAAAAAGATCGTAAAAAACATAGATAATGGCAGGTATGACTTGAACATAGGTGTGCATGTGTGTGACAATGGTATTTGTAGCTAACTTCAGGTCACTAAACACCTCTGAAATGGCTTGTATATACACATGAATTAACATCCACATGTCTACCAAAAATGTGTGACTGGTAAAATTTTTATACTGCATAAAACCCTGTTTGTTGATGGATCATGTGAATTTTTGTGGTCAGAATATTGTGATTATATTTTCAAGGCCTTTTGTGTGGAAGGTAGACAGGTGTTTGAGGTCGAGTTCAGTCATACTCCAACATTCAAGCCATAGTTAGGAGAGTTGAGAGGACACAACTTTGGTATAGCTTAGTTTTGCTCTTGTAGAATGTATTGCTGATCTCCAGACAGGTCTCAGTCTAAAGAAAGCACCTCTGCTCCGCGGTAACGGAATTACAATTCAGAATTTTTTGAGCTGATGTAGTTTACATTTTTTCATTCAGTGTTTATCTAGAATGGAAACTTAAGCACGGCTTGAAATACACACCATTCCCTATAAGACACAACTTGGTAACTTTTATAAATGTAATAAATTGATTAAACTATGGCTGTTTCAATTTTACACAGACAGTGTGGTGGTAGGCATCTTTGAGCACCGTGCTAGGAATTCACAGTACTGGAAATATTTGTTTCTGGAGGATACAGAACACATTATATTCTAGTGATGACACGGTGACACCCGTCATATAAACTGCCAGGATGGGGCCTTATCACACTGTGACGGGTTGCAACCCGTCCTCAAAAAATTTCCCCAGTCCATATTTGAAATTGCCCGTCCAAATGACGGGTGGACGAGTCTCTAGATAAAGCTATGCAACTTGGTAACTTTTATAAATGTAATAAATTGATTAAACTATGGCTCTTTCAATTTTACACAGACATTGTTGATATCAGTAATATCAATTGTTAACATATATGTCAAGATATATCATCTGAAATCCGCAGTCTTCATCTGGACAGTTTTTTGGGTCGTCCAAGTTTGCTTCTGCAGGTGTCCATCTAATTTCTGTTTGGGGATGTTGTCATCTTCTGTCTTAAGACATGGCTGATCCGTCTCCATCTTCTAGTGAAATCTTGTTCATATTGTTAATGGCATAGCTTTGTGCGAGACCCGTCCACCCAGCATTTGGATGGGTAAAACCCGTTGTGGATGGATAGAAACATCACAGACAGGTGGTGACAAGGTAAAAACTAAGGAGCAAAAAAGGTCTCTAAAAACTGTTATGTCTTAAAAATGGGTGTCACTTGTATATGTAGTTTATTTCAGGTGATGAAACACATCTCAACTGGCTTGTATACATGTACATTGTCGAGAGTCCTCAATATATTTTGAAGACTTTTTGTGGAAGGTAGACAGGTGTTTAAGGTTGAGTTCTGCCATCCACCAGCATTCTGAGCCATAGCTAGGAGAGTTATAGGACAGCTTTGGCATAGCTTAGTTTTGTTCTTCTAGAATATATTGCTGGTATCCAAACAGGTTTCCGTCTGAAGAAAGTAGACCTACCTCTGGCAATTCCGCGGTAACAGAATTACAATTCACAACATTTCTATGCGCATATTGTTTATATTTCCCTATTCAGGATCTGTCTAGAATGGAAACCTAAACATAGTTTGAAATACCATTCCCTATAAGAAACAGAGGTAGCTGTTAAGAAATGTAACAAATTGGTAAAATCATGGCCGATTCAATTTTGATAATGGAATTAAACAGATATTGTTACCCAGGTAATACCAATAACATGAGTTTTTAACAAATGTCAAGATATATCGTATGAAATCTGCAATCTACCAAGGCTGACAGCTAACATTAATAATAACCATATAACACGACCTTGTATTGAATAGAATTTTGTTCAAAATATATGCACAGTTCTTTTATAATGAACAGGTTTTTGTTGGTAACAGAATTACAAGCCATTGTGACAGAATTACAAGAGTGACTATTTTCGGAATAAACCATCAAATAATTTATTCGTACTTATTGTTACTCTTCTGTTTGTTTTCATAACACTGTATCTCTATAATCTAATTTTTTGTACTGGCTAATAATTATATACACTATTGAACAATGTATTTTGTATTTAATTCAAGATCAGTCGATAGCAATTATTGAACACCTGTTCATCTATGGCTCAGGGAGGACATTAATGTCACAACCTTGATCAGTTGAACCAGTCAATATAATCATCAACATCATGCCAGACAAATTTACAGAGTTTAATGCTTTACAAGGAAGTTGTCACCTTAGTTTTAAAAACCTGGGAAAACAAATTTATTTGTATTTTTTTCACAACCATCCACTTAAAGTCCCAATTCCTTTGTCAATGCCTACTGTATTCTCAAGATGTATTGCCCTTTACTGCTGTCTTCTTTTCCATCTTCATTGCCTAATCTTTGAAGAAGTTCCTTACGGATGCTTATTTGACATGAATATGTGCATCAATTGCAAACAATGCCTCTTGACTAAATCTTTGCACAGATCTGCTTTTTGTTGGGAATTATACTGATCCCACTCCAGTCACTTGAACTTGATGGTTTTGAATTCAATAGTGTGACATTTCCTGGCAGCAATTAAACACAACCTGATATCACTTTAGAGGATGCTTGGAGTGTAATAAACCTTACTTTAGCTGCATGTGGAAAAAAAACTGTGTAGAATGTCTTTGAAAGTCCATCAAAACATTCTGCAACTAATCTCGTGAATCTTGTCGATTTCCAAGGATTACTGCTGCCATTATTTGTTGTATCAAATGCTACAGATGGTACCTTTCTGAAACCACGAACTGTTTTCATAAGTATTGTCCAAAGATTTCATTCATAGCTAACTGATATACTGTCCCAGTGCCTGTGTTGATTTCTAATGCAAATGGGTCCCATTATTAGTTTCTTAAATTATGATGTAGAATGCAAGAGGAAACAAAAATGTTATTAGCTTCTTTTTACCGTTTTCAACATATGTTCTTGCTTGCCGATATATCTCTCCATCAGTTCTCATACTTGTTTGTTTGTGGTGTGTAAAGAGTAGTAAACCTGTAACAGCCTCCACATGCAGTTCATCTCAAAGGCATTGATGCACTTTTAATCTCTGCTTTGACGGTCTAAGTTTCACAGTCATATAAGAAGACTGATGTTGTCAATGCTCTCAACAAACTCATTCTGACTTCAATAGATACGTTCAAGATGATCTGTCAAGGTGAGCTTCAGCTTTGCCAATAATGGTGTAGCTTATGGATTAGATAAATCACCATCAAATTAAATGTAGTGAACCCCATTGGCCATTGGTATCGGCCAACCAAAACCCAACGACAGTAGATCAACTTGTAATATTGTAGATAAATTTGCTTGTTTGTATTGTGTTTTATTGATGTTAACAATGTTCTAAGTACAATGTGCTGAATAAACTTTCATTGATAAAAATTCCATTGATGTCCACCAGTCAGGACAATTGTAGTAAAGTAGGTATCTTAATGGATACTAGTGTACTAATGAGACAAGTGTTACAATAGCTAGAAACAACAATGGGAGTTTGACCAGGCAAGACACAGAGGTGTTAATCCAGCCTGCAGCATGTCCACTAGTGAGGACAATAACAATGGAGTAGGTGTCAAAGCAGACACTCTGTGTATTACTGGGGCAAATGCTACAGAAGCATTTTGGACTACTGACCAACAATCACATCCAGGTAATAAAGAGCCCCTGGACATGTCCAATAGATAGAACAAAGGACCAGGGCTGGCTTTCTTGCCCAACATCTGCCAGCACATATTTTCTTCACCAGACTTTTATATACATATTTTGCTAACTCTCCAGTTGTCCATACAGTAACTTTATTAATGTTTTAACATAATTTATAAACATAGTAACGGTTTGCTTTAAGAAATCACATACCGCTCCCCAAGCTTCTTTGGACTTTCACACCCTACAAGCCCCTAAACTCTGCCTCATGGATGAGATGTTCCAACTGGGGCACAAACTAACCATCGTCTGGTCCAGCTGTCACACTTGTGTCCTGCAAAGTTACTTTGACATCACCAGAGCCCAGTATCTGTTGGACATCTACACCCAGAGCACCTCCCAGGGGTGTCAAGACTCAGCTTGAAAGTTCCAGTCTGGAACATAGCTGCTTACACAACTTGTTTCATCTTAGGGCATTCATGAAAAATGAGTTGTACCTGGCTTATATGTGCTGGCTTTTTGTGCAAATGTATAAATATTTTGTGATGAAATCATTGAACAAATACATTATTTTCAAGGAGCGAACAGAGTTTTTCTATCTGCGACATGAAGCTAGCTACTTATGCTTCTGAGAGAAGCTGAAATGGTGATAGATTGAACAGGTCTGCCAAGGAAGTAAAGTGTCAAGTGCATTGACCAGACCTGAGGATACTGCACAAATATAATATATATATATATATATATATATATATATATATATATATATATATATATATAATAATACTGTTTTTCTATAGCGCTAATTCCCGCATGGCGGATCGATGCGCTGTACAAGACATATCATAAATGTATTAATAAATATAAATGTAAATTATATAAATTAGTATAAATCAAAAGAAATTTTGGTTTTAAGATGTATATAAACCTTTGTATGTAAATTATATAAATCATATCAATCAATTTAAAATAAATTAAACACTTTTAAAAATGTATAGTATTAAACCTGTGTATTATTTTTATTAATATAAAATTAAAACATTGACAAAATCTGTATATGTAAATTATCTATAAATCAATCTAAAACATATACACTGATTAAAACTAGCAGGCAAAAAGCAGTGTCCGTCATTTAATAAAATTTGAATTAATTGAAATGTCTAATAAAAAGATAGGTCTTTAAACACTTTCTAAATATAGATAATGGTCCAGATGCACGAATGTTCACATATATACACACATATATATGTATATATATATATATATATATATATATATATATATGTGTGTGTGTGTGTGTGTGTGTGTGTGTGTGGAGTGACTGTATTCTAGCTGTGTACTTGGGTGCAGTGACTATGTATTCAAACTGTGTACTTGTGGTGCAGTTACTGTGTATTCAAGCTGTGTAGTTGCAGTGTAGTGACTGTATATTCTAGTTGTGTATTAGGGGTGAAGTGACTGTGTATTTTAGCTATGTACCACAGGTGTATCAACTATATTCTAGCTGTATATTGCAGTTGTAGTGACTGTATTCTAGCTATGTACTGGAGGCATAGTGACTGTGTATTCTAATTGTGTACTGGGGGTATAATGACTGTGTATTTTAGCTGTGTACTGGGGGTACAGTGACTATATATTCTAGCTGTGTACTGGGGGTGAATCCACCTTGTATTCATTCTAGCTGTGTAGTGGGGGTGTAGTGGGCTAGTGGCTCTGTATTGTAGCTATGTACTGGGGGTGTAGTGACTGTATATGTTAGCATGTTTCCCTTGAGTAAAATGATATGCGAGGTGGTAGGATGGGCTGAGCAAGCACCAAAGGCATGATGTAACACTGCGTGGATCTGTGGAATGGTCAGCCAGAATTGTTTTTAAAAAGTACCTTAAACATTGTAGTATAATTTTACTTACTTTGCAACTTAATTGTCAATGATGAGTATGATGTTTTGACCAGTCATCTACGGGCCTTGTTCACGTACTGGTGTCACGTGTGTTGCCTCAGATTTCGGCGAGATAATTTGGTTCTAGATGGCAGGCAGATGGTATCCCTGGTCTCTGTTCATGGTAGGGGCTCTTTATTTGATATATATTGTCACCTTCAGTTTTCTCTTGTGCCAGTTGGATTGACGGGTCAGTACTTTAGTGTTCTTCATGGACACTGACTGTCCTGTGGCCCGACAATGGTATGACAGTACATTTTTTTCTTTCTTTTGGGTGACACTCAACGTGTAGCATTTCTGTGGATGGAAGCTGATGGACCACTGTTTCTCCCATGTGGTGAGGGAATCAAGATATTTTTGCAGCTTTCTGGTCCTCTTTGTGTTTAATGGTATATCCCAGAAGTTGTGTCTCACAGGACCAGCAGCATCGGAAGCCATGCTGCTCTGGTCAGAGAATGACTGTTCTTCTCTAGGTGTGACTGGCGATGATGTGCTCCATCACCTTGGAGGGAATAGCTTTATCTAAATACACGTCCACCTGTCAATTTCCCATTCTAATATCAGTTTGGTGGCAGAAATGTGAGCTGAAAGGGGCTACCATGTCCTATGACTTGGTCATCATAAAACAGCAGGGCCACTGGGAAATAGTATTTTTTACTTGCATGACCTAAATTTGTTGTCCTACTGAAGCCAAACCTGTCTGTCATCCCATGGAGTACCCATCAGGTGGATAATGTAATGGCATTATCATTTAATTTAAGGTAATGTTGGACTGGTGGGTCTGGTGGGTTTTGGTCTATGATCACTACATGTATCAGTGGAAAATCTATTCTACAGTGGCACCATCTTGTGGTCCAAAACGTGCACACTGACAGTGACATTTATTGAATAGTTTTGGATCATAAGCACTGCATATATTTCAGAAAACCTCTTCAAATATTGGATGGGATGAAGGCGAGTTAATGCAATACTAAAACCATAATTATTGATTTTGGAAGTTGGCCAATTGTTGAGTAAACTCATGTTTGTGTGGTTTCAGCTCAAAGCGTCACCAGTGACATTGGTGACAATGTGACAACATGACTGGGGATCACTTTGTTTATTCAAACATTCTTCACCACTTAGATGACATGGCCCCTCAGTCATTAGAGAACTCCACAGAATCATCCATCCATGTATTGTCTCACCTTCCAAGCAGCCCGCTAAGATGAGTTAGTATTAGTTGTGGAATAGAATCTCATGACAGAACAAGACATCAAAAATATTAAGCATCTAGTTTTAATGGTGTACTCAGTTTTACCTTTGGGTGCGCTCGTGTTTAGATCATACCATAATTCTGGCACAAACGTTTGACTCAGAAGAGACATGCTATCCAGTGTCAGTGACAGGCTGCAATATACCAGGACCCAAAACAGGTCTATAGAGGTATCTTCAACGTGCAAACATAATAATGAGCGAAGTTTGGTGTTGCTAGATTCCAAGATATTTTGTTGCAATTCCATGAGTGACCATCCTGCTGATTACATGATGGATAAAACACATATCACAAATCTGGATTAAATCATGTTTCAAAAACTGAACTCTGCGACATAATGGCAATCGGAGAATACCACACGGTCACCGGGTGTCATCACATACCCACAGTTTGTGACCTTTGACATGACCAAGGTGTTCATGGTCCAGAACATCCTGGCAATATTTATCAGCCCTAACGACAACCCGTCGACCTGTTATTTGGACAGGTAAAATGTGTTGTTGATGGGTAGAAACATAGCTGGATGGGTGACGGCTGGGTAAAAAATAAGGAGCAAAAAAGATCGTAAAAAACATAGATAATGGCAGGTATGACTTGAACATAGGTGTGCATGTGTGTGACATGGGTATTTGTAGCTAACTTCAGGTCACTAAACACCTCTGAAATGGCTTGTATATACACATGAATTTAACATCCACATGTCTACCAAAAATGTGTGACTGGAAAATTGTCATCCTGCATAAAACCTTGTTTGTTGGGTCATTCTGAGCAGTTCTTTACAAGTGTTAATTTTTATGGTCAGAATATTGTGATATTATTTTGAAGGCCTTTTGTGTGGAAGGTAGACAGGTGTTTGAGGTCGAGTTCAGTCATACTCCAGCATTCGGAGCCATAGTTAGGAGAGTTGAGAGGACACAACTTTGGTATAGCTTAGTTTTGCTCTTCTAGAATGTATTGCTGATCTCCAGACATGTCTCAGTCTAAAGAAAGCACCTCTGCTCTGCGGTAATGGAATTACAATTCAGAATTTTTTGAGCTGATGTAGTTTACATTTTTTCATTCAGTGTTTATCTAGAATGGAAACTTAAACACGGCTTGAAATGCACCCCGATTCCCTATAAGACACAACTTGGTAACTTTTATGAATTTAATAAATTGATTAAACTATGGCTGTTTAAATTTTTAAAAACACAGACATTGTTAATGGTAGTAATCTTTGAAGCATATATGTTTTAGAAAATTTACATCGGGAAATAATTTTTTTCTGGGGGGTACCAAGTTTGCACAGTTTTTAATTTCTTATTTTGTTTTTGAACACGGTGACCACCCGTCTTATTAAATTTTGTTCATAGAATGGCAGCCTTATCAGACCCGTCCCCCCGGGTTTGGGTAACCCGTTGTCCCGTCCATATTTGAAATTGCCCGTCCAAATGACGGGTGGACGAGTCTCTAGATAAAACTATGCAACTTGGTAACTTTTATAAATGTAATAAATTGATTAAACTATGGCTCTTTCAATTTTACACAGACATTGTTGATATCAGTAATATCAATTGTTAACATATATGTCTTAAAGACATATCATCTGAAATGCGCAGTCTTCATCTGGACAGTTTTTTGGGTCGTCCAAGTTTGTTTCTGCAGGTGTCCATCTAATTTCTGTTTGGGGATGTTGTCATCTTCTGTCTAAAGACATGGCTGATCCGTCTCCATCTTCTAGTGAAATCTTGTTCATATTGTTAATGGCATAGCTTTGTGCGAGACCCGTCCACCCAGCATTTGGATGGGTAAAACCCGTTGTGGATGGATAGAAACATCACAGACAGGTGGTGACAAGGTAAAAACTAAAGGGGCAAAAAAGGTTTTTCTTTTTAAAAACTGTTATGTCTTAAAAATGGGTGTCACTTGTATATGTAGTTTATTTCAGGTCATGAAACATCTCAACTGGCTTGTATACATGTACATATATATTAACATCCACCTATCTACCAAATATGTTATCCGGTATAAAGGCGTTTGTTGGCTTGTTCTGAGCGGTTCTTTGTTTGAATTTTTTGGCGAGAGTCCTCAATATATTTTGAAGACTTTTTGTGGAAGGTAGACAGGTGTTTGAGGTTGAGTTCTGCCATCCACCAGCATTCTGAGCCATAGCTTGGAGAGTTATCGGACAGCTTTGGTATAGCTTAGTTTTGTTCTTCTAGAATATATTGCTGGTATCCAAACAGGTTTCCGTCTGAAGAAAGTAGACCTACCTCTGGCAATTCTGCGGTAACAGAATTACAATTCACAACATTTCTATGCGCATATTGTTTATATTTCCCTATTCAGGATGTGTCTAGAATGGAAACCTAAACATAGTTTGAAATACCATTCCCTATATGAAACAGAGGTAGCTGTTAAGAAATGTAACAAATTGGTAAAATCATGGCCGATTCAATTTTGATAATGGAATTACACAGATATTGGTAATACCAATAACATCAGTTTTTAACAAATGTCAAGACATATCGTCTAAATCTGCAATCTACCAAGGCTGACAGCTAACATTAATAATAACCATATAACACGACCTTGTATTGAATAGAATTTTATTCAAAATATATGCACAGTTCTTTTATAATGAACAGGTTTTTGTTGGTAACAGAATTACAAGCCATTGTTACAGAATTACAAGAGTGACTATTTTTTGAATAAACCATCAAATAATTTATTCATACTTATTGTTACTCTTCTGTTTGTTTTCATAACACTGTATCTCTATAATCTAATTTTTTTAAACAATTGTACTGGCTAATAATTATATACACTATCGAACAATGTATTTTGTATTTAATTCAAGATCAGTCGATAGCAATTATTGAACACCTGTTCATCTATGGCTCAGGGAGGACATTAATGTCACAACCTTGATCAGTTGAAGCAGTCAATATAATCATCAACATCATGCCAGACAAATTTACAAAGTTTAATGCTTTTTCAAAGAAGTTGTCACCTTAGTTTTAAAAACCTGGGAAAACAAATTTATTTGTATTTTTTTCACAACCATCCACTTAAAGTCCCAATTCCTTTGTCAATGCCTACTGTATTCTCAAGATTTATTGCCCTTTACTGCTGTCTTCTTTGTCATCTTCATTGCCTAAACTTTGAAGAAGTTCCTTAGGGATGCTTATTTGACATGAATATGTGCATCAATTGCAAACAATGTAACTGCCTCCTGACTGAATCTTTGCACAGGTCTGCTTTATGTTGGGAATTATACTGATCCCACTCCAGTCACTTGAACTTGATGGTTTTGAATTCAATAGTGTGACATTTCCTGGCAGCAATTAAACACAACCTGATATCACTTTAGAGGATGCTTGGAGTGTAATAAACCTTACTTTAGCTGCATGTGGAAAAAACTGTGTAGAATGTCTTTGAAAGTCCATCAAAACATTCTGCAACTAATCTCGTGAATCTTGTCGATTTCCAAGGATTACTGCTGCCATTATTTGTTGTATCAAATGCTACAGATGGTACCTTTCTGAAACCATCAACTGTTTTCATAAGTATTGTCCAAAGATTTGATTCATAGCTAACTGATATACTGTCCCAGTGCCTGTGTTGATTTCTAATGCAAATAGGTCCCATTATTAGTTTCTTAAATTATGATGTAGAATGCAAGAGAAAACAAAAATATGATTAGCTTGTTCTTGCTTCATGAAAAATGAGTTGTACCTGGCTTATATGTGCTGGCTTTTTGTGCAAATGTATAAATATTTTGTGATGAAATCACTGAATAAATAAATTATTTTCGAGGAGTGAACAGTAGCTTTCTTTCTGCGACATGAAGCTAGCTATTCATTCTCCCCAGAGAAGCTGAGATGGTGATAGATTGAACAGGTCTGCCAGGGAAGTAAAGTGTCAAGTGCATTTGACACTTTTGTGTTGTATCAACAAATCCAGTTGTCATCAAATTGATTGCTATGCCAGGGAGCTATTGTGGATAGGCAAGATTGACTTAACACTAGAAGGAAGCTTATTCCCAAGAGTAGGCACACCCACAGCAAAAGCCATTGTCCCAATACTAGTACCCCCGGGGTAGTCTCTTTAGGAACAAAAACTAAACACGAACAACATGATCGAACCTGAACAAGTTTTCTTCCACAAGTTTTCTTTCAAAAGAATGTAAATACAATGGCTGATAACAGGAAAGTGCCTGGTAAGTAATGGTAAAAGCAGTGACTGTGTATTCTAGCTGGGCATTTCCATGACAAAAATGTCATTGAATTTCAATGGAATATTATATGTTTTTGATAGGACATAGCTTAAAGTTATAGGAAAGAACCAATTTCCAATCATTGCACAATGCTTTATGTGAAAATACTACATCCAACCATTAGCACTGAAATGACAACATTTCACTCATGTGAAATGTTAATAATTAGTAGCCCTTTATATCTCTGTTTTCTGTTACTCTCTTGGTTTGCTCAGTTGCTGTTATTTTTAAAGCCTTAGTCTCATGTATTATGGCAATGACATTTCTGAGTCTGCTCTGTATTTTTAAGAGTTGCTTCTACACTGAGGTGGTGATTTTTGTGTAACACGAGTCACAAAATTATAGATTTTTAACTTTATACAGCAGCCTTTCGTAGTCTGAGACTGCCCATTATAAATCTCCTACTTCTTTTTATACTTTATTAAATGATACAAACTATATCCATATCTAGTGACACTGAATATGTGTAACGTGAGTCACGTGTAACGCGAGTCACGAAAAAGAAGGTATTGTAACGCGAGTCAATGCATTAGTTAGATGTTTCTCTTCTTCTAAGACATAACAAACAATGTGTTGCAAAAACATAATATTATAGATGTCAGTATGAATGTTTTCATTGATGATAATTCTGCCACAAAATTAAATTTGTTTACTAATATCCCATAAGCCTTTAAATTTCCTGTCTGTTAATAAATCACATGCTTTATAAAAAAAACAGATTTTGAATCTCATTTCATCTGTCACCAGTGACAAAACATTTTCAAACATTATATTGAATAATAAGAAACAATAGGTCATACTTATTTTCCATAAAAAAATTAAAAACAAAAGGGTTCAAATTGACTAGTTAGTTGTGTACATTATCCCCACACATGGACATGGGCTGAATGCAAGCCAGACTCATGCATACAAGATATTCAGAATTATGTCTTGTATGTTTATTAATAAACATTTGACATATTCACTGGAACTGAGTTTAGATTCTTTCACAACATTCACAGCCACTGAAAGACAAACAGCAGAATGCAATGAGTACAAAGAGCCATGATGCAAAGAAGGCAAGGGAACATAACCTGTCTTTTTTCTAAACAAAAGAATATGAAGAAAAAGGGGCAAGAGAGTGAGGAATTGAGTACCCAAATGTCGAGCCCTGAAGAAGGCAAGAGTAAATGACTATGCCAGTTGGCAACTAGGCAACAACAAAAGTAAAGATGTCACTCCCACCCACTCTGAAAGGGAAAATATATAACACAAGTCACATGGAAATGCCCAGCTGTGTACTGGGGGTGCAGTGACTGTGTATTCTAGCTGTGTACTGGGGGTGCAGTGACTGTGTATTCTAGCTGTGTACTTGGGGTGCAGTGACTTTGTATTCTAGCTGTGTACTGGGGGTGCAGTGACTGTGTATTCTAGCTGTGTACTGGGGGTGCAGTGACTGTGTATTCTAGCTGTGTACTGGGGGTGCAGTGACTGTGTATTCCAGCTGTGTATTGGGGGTGCAGTGACTGTGTATTCTAGCTGCGTATTGGGGGTGCAGTGACTGTGTATTCTAGCTGTGTATTGGGGGTGCAGTGACTGTGTATTCTAGCTGTGTACTGGGGGTGCAGTGACTGTATTCTAGCTGTGTACTGGGGGTGCAGTGACTGTGTATTCTAGCTGTACTGGGGTGGGGAGTTTTTCTGTGTTTGGGGGGAGGGCTTTTTTCGCTTGTACTGGGGGCAGTGACTTTTATTCTAGCTGTTACTGGGGGGGCAGTGACTGTGTATTCCACTGTGTATTTGGGGGGCAGTGACTGTGTATTCTAGCTGGTATTGGGGTGCAGTGACTGTGTATTCTAGCTGTGTATTGGGGGGGGCAGTGACTTTTATTCTAGCTGTGTACGGGGTGCAGGGCTGTGTATTCTAGCTGTGTACTGGGGGTGCAGTGACTGTATTCCAGCTGTGTATTGGGGGTGCAGTGACTGTGTATTCTAGCTGCGTACTGGGGGTGCAGTGACTGTGTATTCTAGCTGTGTACTTGGGGTGCAGTGACTGTGTATTCTAGCTGTGTACTTGGGGTGCAGTGACTGCGTATTCTAGCTGTGTATTGGGGTTGCAGTGACTGTGTATTCTAGCTGTGTACTTGGGGTGCAGTGACTGCGTATTCTAGCTGTGTACTTGGGGTGCAGTGACTGCGTATTCTAGCTGTGTACTGGGGGTGCAGTGACTGTGTATTCTAGCTGTATATTGGGGGTGAAGTGACTGTGTATTCTAGCTGTATATTGGGGGTTAAGTGACTGTGTTTTCTAGCTGTAGATTGGAGGTGAAGTGACTGTGTATTCTAGCTGTATACTAGAGGTGTAGTGACTGTATTCTAGCTGTAAACGGGGGGTATAGTGACTATTCTAGTTGTAAACTGGAGGTATAGTGACTGTGTCTTCTAGTTATGTACTGGGGATTTAGTGACTGTGTATTCTAGCTATGTACTGGGGTTTAGTGACTGTGTTCTAGTTGTAAACTGGGGGTTAGTGACTGTGTTTTCTAGCTGTGTACAGGACTTGTAGTGACTGTGTATTCTAGCTATATACTGAGTGTGTTGTGGCTGTGTATTCTAGCTGTGTACTAAGGGTGAAGTGACTGTATCTTAGCTGTGTACTAAGTATGTTTGACTGTACATTCTAGCTGTGTACTGGGGAGTAATGTAACTGTACTCTTGCTGCATACTGAGGGTGTAGGCTGTGTACTGTAGCTGTAAACTGGAGGAATAGTGACTTTGTATTCTAGTTGTAAACTGGAGGTATAGTGACTGTGTATTCTAGCTGTAAACTGGGGGGATAGTGACTGTGTATTCTAGTTGTAAACTGGAGGTATAGTCACTGTGTATTCTAGCTATGTACTGGGGGAATAGTCACTGTGTATTCTACTTGTACACTGGGGGTATAGTGACTGTGTATTCTAGCTATTTACTTGGTGTTTAGTGACTGTATCCTAGTTGTGTACAGGACTTGTAGTGACTGTGTATTCTAGCTATATACTGAGTGTGTTGTGGGTGTGTATTCTAGCTGTGTACTAAGGGTGAAGTGACTGTATCTTAGCTGTGTACTGAGTATGTTTGACTGTACATTCTAGCTGTGTACTGGGGAATAATGTGACTGTACTCTTGGGTGTAGGCTGTGTATTGTAGCCATAAACTGGGTGGATAGTGACTATGTATTCTAGCTGTAAACTGGGGGTATAGTGACTGTGTATTCTAGCTGTAAACTGGGTGGATAGTGACTGTGTATAGTAGCTGCAAACTGGGGGGATAGTGACTGTGGATTCTAGCCGTACACTGGAGGAATAGTGACTGTATTCTAGTTGTAAACTGGAGGTATAGTGACTGTGTATTCTCGCTGTAAACTGGAGGTATAGTGACTGTATTCTAGCTGTAAACTGGGGGTATAGTGACTGTGTATTCTAGCTGTAAACTGGAGGTGTAAATTGGGGGGATAGTAACTGTGTATTCCAGCTGTAAACTGGGAATAGTAACTGTGGATTCTAGTTTAAAACAGCAGGAATAGTGACTGTTTATTCTAGCTGTAAACTGGATGTATAGTGGGGATTCTAGTGAAACTGGGGGTAGTGGGGCAGGTGTAAGTGACGTATTCTAGTTGTAAACTGGAGGAAGACTGTGTATTTTGTTGTACTGGGGGTGAGTGTCTGTTTTTCTTAAAAAGGGGGGATAGTGAATTGTATTCTAGTTGTAAAAGGGGGTAAAATTACTGTGTATTTTCATTTCTAGGGGATAGTGACTTTTTTTCCTTTTATGGGGGGGAGGACAATGTATTCTAGCTGTAAAAGGGGGTATAGTGACTGTGTATTCTAGTTGTAAAATGGGGTATTTTGACGTGTATTCTAGCTATGTACTGGGTGTTTGTGACTGTATTCTAGTTGGTATAAAATACTGCACCCCAAATACACAGCTAGAATAAGTACTGACCCCCGCAACCAGAAAAAGTATTCACCCCTAAACTGGAATACAGTCACTCACCCAAGACACACCTAGAATCACAGTCACTTCACCCCAAGCACACGCTAGAATCACTCACTTCACCCCAAGTACTCAGCTAGAATACACAGTCACTTCACCCCAAGTACTCAGCTAGAATACACAGTCACTTCACCCCAAGTACTCAGCTAGAATACACAGTCACTTCACCGCTAGTACTCAGCTAGAATACACACTCACTTCATCCCAAGTACTCAGCTAGAATACACAGTCACTTCACCCCAAGTACTCAGCTAGAATACACAGTCACTTCACCCCAAGTACACAGCTAGAATACACACTCACTTCACCCCAAGTAGTCAGCTAGAATACATACTCACTTCACCCCAATTACTCAGCTAGAATACACACTCACTTCACCTCAAGTACTCAGCTAGAATGCACACTCACTTCACCCCAAGTACTCAGCTAGAATACACAGTCACTGCACCCCAAGTACACTGCTAGAATACATACTCACTTCACCCCAAGTACACATCTAGAATACACACTCACTTCACCCCAAGTACTCAGCTAGAATACAGTCACTTCACCCCAAGTACTCAGCTAGAATACACAGTCACTTCGCCCCTAGTACTCAGCTAGAATACACACTCACTTCACCCCAAGTACTCAGCTAGAATACACAGTCACTTCACCCCAAATACTCAGCTAGAATACACAGTCACTTCACCCCAAGTACACAGCTAGAATACACACTCACTTCACCCCAAGTACTCAGCTAGAATACACAGTCACTGCACCTCAAGTACTCAGCTAGAATACACAGTCACTGCACCCCAAGTACTCAGCTAGAATACACACTCACTTCACCCCAAGTACTCAGCTAAAATACACACTCACTTCAACCCAAGTACTCAGCTAGAATACACACTCACTTCACCCAAAGTACTCAGCTAGAATACACAGTCACTTCACCCCAAGTACTCAGCTAGAATACACAGTCACTTCGCCCCTAGTACTCAGCTAGAATACACACTCACTTCACCCCAAGTACTCAGCTAGAATACACAGTCACTTCGCCCCTAGTACTCAGCTAGAATACACACTCACTTCACCCCAAGTACTCAGCTAGAATACACAGTCACTTCACCCCAAATACTCAGCTAGAATACACACTCACTTCACCCCAAGTACTCAGCTAGAATACACACTCACTTCACCCCAAGTACTCAGCTAGAATACACACTCACTTCACCCAAGTACTCAGCTAGAATACACACTCACTTCACCTCAAGTACTCAGCTAGAATACACAGTCACTGCACCCCAAGTATACAGCTAGAATACACAGTCACTTCACCCCAAGTACTCAGCTAGAATACACAGTCACTGCACCTCCAAATACTCAGCTAGAATACACAGTCACTGCACCCCAAGTACTCAGCTAGAATACACACTCACTTCACCCCAAGTACTCAGCTAGAATACACACTCACTTCACCCCAAGTACTCAGCTAGAATACACACTCACTTCACCCAAAGTACTCAGCTAGAATACACAGTCACTTCACCCCAAGTACTCAGCTAGAATACACAGTCACTTCGCCCCTAGTACTCAGCTAGAATACACACTCACTTCACCCCAAGTACTCAGCTAGAATACACAGTCACTTCACCCCAAATACTCAGCTAGAATACACAGTCACTTCACCCCAAGTACACAGCTAGAATACACACTCACTTCACCCCAAGTACTCAGCTAGAATACACACTCACTTCACCCCAAGTACTCAGCTAGAATACACACTCACTTCACCCCAAGTACTCAGCTAGAATACGCAGTCACTACACCCCAAGTACTCAGCTAGAATACACAGTCACTGCACCTCAAGTACTCAGCTAGAATACACAGCCACTACACCCCAAGTACTCAGCTAGAATACACAGTCACTTCACCGCTTGTACTCAGCTAGAATACACACTCACTTCACCCCTAGTACTCAGCTAGAATACACAGTCACTTCACCCCAAGTACTCAGCTAGAATACACACTCACTTCACCCCAAGTACTCAGCTAGAATACACACTCACTTCACCCCAAGTACTCAGCTAGAATACACACTCACTTCACCCCAAGTACTCAGCTAGAATACACACTCACTTCACCCCAAGTACTCAGCTAGAATACACAGTCACTGCACCCCAAGTACACAGCTAGAATACACTCACTTCACCCCAAGTACACAGCTAGAATACACACTCACTTCACCCCAAGTACACAGCTAGAACACACAGTCACAGCACCCCAATTACACAGCTAGAATACGCAGTCACTTCATCCCAATTACACAGCTAGAATACACAGACAACTAAGGAAATTCACCTGACTCAGTGCACCAATTTTTATAGGACAATAAAGTAAAGTGAAAGTGAACATGCACGTTAGCTGCAAACACTTAGGATTCGCGTTGATGTCCATAACCACTCCATTGCAACACTCCATCTGCACAACTACAATGCAATTGCATTTTCCAGACCCAGTATACTAACATCACAGAGACATCAGTATCACCACTGAGGATTCTGCTTAAATCCTTACCTAAATTCTGCAGCTTTAACATGTATAGTGACATCAGCCTCATAGTGTGTAAATGCACCATCATCTCGACTGTCCAGTGTTACATCAAGACTGAGGTTGAATAAGGACAGCACCCGTGAGAGCTCCCGGTGTAGTCCTTGTTCTTGAGAATAACATCCCAATTGGGTAGTGATCTGTTGGTTGTAATCTGTGGAACCTCACCAGCATGTCACATTCTCTCGTGATATTTAGCTGTCAGGTCGTCACACCTAACAAAGACTAAAACCTGCTCTGTACCAGCAGAGTAAGAGGATAGAAGGCACTTGATATTTCACTGAGGTCGGACGCGTCCCCACCATTATGTGGCCAAACAATGTGACAAAGTATCTGTTGCATGTCCACTATGACAATATCTGGAGCAGGGACAGAGACTTGTTTCAGTTCGAGAAGATTGGCGAGGATAGATTTGTTCCCCTTCCGTTAGCAGCCATTCTCGTTGATGAGCGAGGCAGGGATGGTGCACAAGTCATGTTGGAATATGGATGCCAGCTGCAGCAACGGTTTTGTCTAACCATAAGCAGACGAGGGAATATTGTCTCCGAGTCAAACACTTTCATGTCACCAACTGCATTCCTCATTTATCTGCTCCATTGTCTTCAGTTGACTGGAAATCCTGGCTCGGAATCCAGACGGAAGGAGTTGCGGAATGATTTTGCCATCTTCTCACCAATAAGTACGGCATCTCTGACATGGATCTCAATGGGAGCTACGTGAACATTGTCCATGTTGTAAAGGAAATCACTGTTGCTTGATAGTGGATGAGAAGGTTTTTCCAGCTCTGCACAAATCTGCCGTGGAGATACATTAATTGTAAGATTAAACAACACTTAATTGACAATAAATTAATTATATGCATTTAATGATAGGTTTATTGTTATCATTGACTGTTAATATTTGTCTATATACACAATTTTTGTGATGTCATCATGTAAACCGGTAAATGTTTTGCAGCAAATAAGTTTTTTGGTAGTGTTGGTATTGGCTAATTGGCATAAAATAAAAATGTATATGTTTTATAACTAATTAAACTATTAAATTGTCTTAATCAATCCCTGATCATGAAAATGTATATGTAGACACAGTTTTTTTTATCTCAGAGATATTGAAGAAAAAATGGTTTTGCGATAATGGCAGTGGCTAATTTGCATAGTGGGTATAAATATAGACAATAAAGCTTTCTAATTGTGTTTATCATAACCACTGACCTTGAAAACATGGACAGACACCATTTTTTAAAGAACCATGCATACGTTTGACAATATTGAATAAAATAGTTGTTTGGATAATGGCCGCATTAATTTGCATATAAAAAAATTTTCCCCAAGGTTGTCAGAATGACAACCCAACTGGATTTCATCAGTGTGATGACAAATCCACCATAAAACCTCATACTATAGATAATTCATAGATCCACCATTACAACCATAGGCGCAGCAAATGGACTAAGTGCTTCTGTAGCTATTGTGTTTACTGGTTACTGGTTAGTTTGTGCCCTAGTTGGAAAATCTCATCCATAAGGCAGAGTTTAGGGGGGAGGGTGTTAAAGTCCAAAGAAGCTTGGGGAGCAGTATGTGATTTCTTAAAACAAACATTTAATATGTTTATAAATTATATTAAAACATTATTAAAGTTATTGTAGGCCCAGAGTCCAAAATGCTTCTGTAGCTATTGTGTTTACTTTGACATTTGCTCCAGTACCACAGAGAGTGTCTGCTTTGACACCTACTCCATTGTTATTGTCCTCACTAGTGGACATGCTGGAGGTTGGATTAACACCTCTGCATCTTGCCTGGTCAAACTGCCATTGTTGTTTCAAGCTACTCTAACACTTGTCTCATTAGTACTCTGAGTATCCACTAAGATACCTACTTCACTACAATTGTCCTGACTGGTGGAGAGACATGGAGTTTTTATGAATGAAAGTTTATTCAGAACAATGTACTCAGAACATTGTTAACATCAATAAAACACAAAACAAACAAGCACATTTATCTACAACATTACAAGTTGGTCTACTATCATTGTGTTTTGGTTGGCTGATACCCAAAGGGTGGTGGGACCCATGGCCAATGGAGTTCACTACATTTAGTTTGATGATGATTTATCTATTCCATACGCTACACCATTATTGGCAAAGCTGAAGCTCACCTATAGAGATAAGAACATATCTAGTAATATTATTATTTTTAAATGCAACAAAACCTTCTTTTTCTACCACCATATATTTCTCATGTATTCATATTCTGTTCCGATAATTAATAAAGTGTCTTGTCCAAAAATAATCATTATTTTTATCCCCTGCTGATGTTCAATATGAATATAATACATACTGGCAGAACCATGAGCTAGTTTGCTACAGAACACACAAAGAGTAATTGTCGATAAAGATCATTTAATAATTGTACTAACAAAATATAAAACCATGATAATGTTACAGGTTAGCAGCAAGATTTTCAACAGAAAATTAACCTCTGTGTTGGATCTGTTTACAAAACACTCGCTGCAGCTCAGAGATCCAACACAGAGGGATGACGCTTGTGAAGCTACGGGGTCACCCCTGCAAATTCACCATGCATTGCTTGGCGCATTACGGACCGTTACTCGGCCTCTGGACTACAATGTTGTCTAACACATTAATAAACAAATCAATTTCACATCACATTGGATAAATACTATTTTGACAGGTTTGTAAAAATATTCATTAATTACATAGCCGGTGGTAGAAATATCATCCATAAGTATAACAATAGTTTGAATAATATTTTCTAATGCATAAGGTGTGCGTGCGTGCGTGCGTGCGTGCGTGCGTGCGTGCGTGCGTGCGTGCGTGCGTGCGTGTGTGTTGAATGAAAACTATTTTGGGATGAACATGGGTTGAACGCGGGTAATGAACGCCGGTTGAATGCGATTTGAACGCAGTTGAATGCAAGCTCATTTGCATGTGAAATTATTAACTGCATATTTGCATATAGTTGAAACTCAACTGAGCTTCAATAGTTGAATGCGAGCTCATTTGCATGTTAATTTTTCAACTCCTGGATTGTTGAAACTTAACTGAACTTCAGTTGAATTTGGGTTGAACTTCACTAGTTGAAATTTCTATCTTTTTTGTTTGGGCTGTTCCTCATACCGTTGTAGCAAATTAACTGTGCAGGGAAATTAATAGTAAGTAAGCTATCTATTTTGTTACCCTTAGAATCGACCAGAACTGAAACAGGGGCCCAGTGGATTCTTTGGGACAATCATAGACACAGTGCAGATGCCAGACGACTGGGTTGGATTGACCTAACTGTTAAAACGACCACCAACAGCCGCGAAACTTCTCACATATATCTTACATACATATGTATACATACACTATGTTACAAATAAATTCACTTGCATTGCTCTAACGAAGAAAATTCACAAAACAGATGCGCAACTTTTTCGGCTGCTTCGTGATTTTGTAAAATCACTATATAAGTTAACTTAACACAAAGTAGTGTTAGACAGCACGTTTGTTCGTGCGAAGCTTTATAAATTTTATTTCCTTAATATAATAATAATATTTTATTTCATATAGCACCACATCCATAATTGTTTGTGGCGCTTCACAACATACTGCAGTTAACTCAAAAAAGCACTGAGTAATATTATTAGTGAAGCACTCTGTTTATGCCATAGTCAGGTGTTACGTTCCTTGCCATGAATCAGTGCATTTGAATGACATAAAAATCATTCTATGTCAGAGACGGAACATAAAATTGACGCACTGATGGACTTAAGGGCTTGTTTACTTAATAAATGTTGCCTTATAGGGTATCAATTGAAACACGAGTAAGCCTACCCAGGTGACACACAACACCACTTATGTGGTGATGTACACAGATAGTAGGGATATCTGGTGACCAAATAAAAACACAAATTTAAAATATGTAGTTACATGATTTGACAGATTTTAACTTGCGATCAACTTAAGATGTATTCCTGATCTATTGATGCTGGTTATGTGCTTTCAGGGATTTTCTCTCACTCCCTCACTCTCCCTCCCTCTCTCTTTGCTTCTCTCTGTCTTCCATTCTCCCTCGTTCCCCTCTCTCTGTTCGTACAAGTGTATATTTTATGTCACATAAAGAAGACATGTTGAAGTGACCATAGAAATGTTTTGGCAACTTAACTCAAAAAATTGAAATTTTGACAAGTGTATAAAATATGTGTGGCGGCTGCTTGATACCATGGGTGTGCATCATGTGACGTCTAATGTACCTATTACATACTATTTCCCATCTGTGCACAATATGTATATGTGCCAGGAGCTGAGTAGTGACTAGTAATATAGGTTTTTGTGTGTAAAAGTACAACATTAATGCTATGTTCCATTCCCAAGGCAGTCTAAATCCCATAAACAAATGCATATCTGGACAGCTAGAAGAGTTGGAGGTTGTAGTGAAGTTAGAATTATACACAGATCAGTTACATAAAAGGTGGAGGGGATGTATGATCATGGTTTCACTTATATGGATATTTGTTATTTATATGTAGCATAGAGTAACTAAGAAATTAGATCAATCGTAATATATTACTACCCAGTATTCGTTTTATATTGATTCTCTAATCTCTCTGCAGTGAATGTTCACTTGCTATTTACACAAATATTTCCACTCCCTTGGAAGAAAGATTCAAATTGACTGAAACATAATTGTCAAAACATTTTAAAAATGGCAAACACCTTCGTAGCATGAAGGTGTTCGTGCATATGGAAGGTTTCACAAGTTGTCCACAGATGATTTAAGCCAAGTTAATAAAATCCATATTCATAATTTGTGCCATCACTGTCGCACCCACAACGTCTTTTACTTTAGATGTGTTAACCATCTCTATCATTTTAGGTACATTCTTCATATCTTTCTCTTCACCAACATTCATAATCTATCTATCTCTCTACCTCATTCTCTGGCTCTCTCTCCTATTTATCTCTCTCCCTCGCTCTCTTCAGCCACGTTCACTGTCACTCTTCAGACATCTAAACCACCCCTGTCTCTTTCTCTCGCTCACTCTCTCGCTCTCACCAGCCACCCTCATCCACTTTACTCTCTTCTGTTTTGGACGCAACCTCTCTGTCTTTCTCTCTCCCTCTCTCTCTTTCTTCAGCCATGTTAACCATCACTTTTCAAACATGTACACTATCGCTCTCTCTTTCTCATGTTCTCGCTTTTCTCTCCATGCAGCCATGCTCACGTCCTTTATTCTTTTCTGTTGTGGAACCCACCTCTCTCTCTCTCTCTCTCTCTCTCTCTCTCTATCTCTCTCTCTCTCTTCAGCCACACTCACCCATTTTACTATCTTCTGTTGGGTATACAGCCTCTCTGTGTCTGTCTTCAGCCAAGTTAACCGTCACTCTTCAGGCACGTACACTACCCCCATCTCTCTCTCTCTCTCTCTCTCTCTCTCTCTCTCTCTCCCCTCCCCTCTCTCTCTTTCTCTTTCTCTCGCTCTCTCTCATCAATCACTGTAAACGTGGATGTTGCATGCCAGCATTCATTTTATATGCTGGCATGCAACATCCACGTTTGTATAATATATATAGATGTATAATGCGATATTTTTTGTTCAGGTAATGAGAATCCCCTGTGTATTTATGGTGTATGATGTTCGTATGGTGTCTTCCCATTATAGCTACTTCCCGTTATAGCTACTTTTCTATTTCTCCATTTTACAATGTAACAAGATAAGGGAGCATTAACTATTTCATCTCCATCCAGCCGATGTCCTTGATATAAGTGTGTCCCACTGAGGAATTTCAACAAAGTCAAGTGGTAATATATATATATATATATATATATATACACATACATACTATTTTATTTTAACACTAAACATTTGGACCAGTTCAAGCAATACTGTGTCAAATTTAACCGAAACAATGGCTTAGATGCTGACTGAGATTGACCCAAACATTTGTGGGATGCATAGACTCATGATCATAAACCAACACACCAAATTTCATAAAAATCGAAGACGGTCATGTAAATTTCAACGTGTTTGATTGATTAGACATGGAATGCCCCTACACAGAAACTGACAAATGAACAAATAACCAAGTTTGCGAAAGTGGTGAGGAAACATTATTTTTTGATAAATGCAATTCTGTACTCGGTACAATTAACGTAGTTGTCTTTTGAAAAAAATTTTGGACGAGTCTTTTATGGTATATTTTCCATTTTAAATAACAGACAGTTACATTTATATATCATTCTTATAACTTTTAAAATGTGTCCTTCAATAATATATTTCATGTAGGAATCTTACATTAATCTGAAATAGTTAATGCTCCCTCTTGCTGTCCCCTCCTGAATTGTGTAATTAAATAAGTAGCTATAACGGGACTAGTTTGCCTGTCAAACGTAACGAGTAGCTATAACGGGGAAAAACTGTAGCTATAACGGGAAGTAGCTATAACGGACCTAGACCGTACGTATGGCATAGACTTTCAATATGTAATGATACATTTAATTTACCATAGTACGAACTAATTAATTTATGTGACTATTATATCCGTGACTATATATGACTATATATATATATATATATATTTTAGCCGAATTGCTCATCCATGCTTGGGGAAAGGAGTCACCTATACAAAAACATTTCTACAATTAACTTTTACACCAGCCTGAAGAATTTGGAAAAAGTCTTAATCTATAAACTATTAGATGTCAGCACAAATATATGCTAAACTGAAGGAGATATGGTTTCACAACCAAACGAAAAACAAATAAACAAACAACCAAAAATCAAGCAAAGAAACATACGTATACACACATAAACACTGTTTTATAACATATAATCTGTGTTAATACTGACCTTTTAAAAGTAGTTAATTCCATTATTATATTCTCCTGAACGAAATTAATTTGGGTGGCTGAGAACCCTCGCCCCGCTTCAGCACCACCCCTACCCCGCCTATCCCCCGACTCACGCTCGAGGAAAGAAAGACTGGACGGGATGGTTGTATGGGTCGGGGGGGTCGGGTGTCGTTGGAAAGTATTCGTCGCCTGGAAATATTGATCGCTGTTTTGTCACATCCGTTGGCTGACAAAATAGTGTTTATGATTTAATAACATCGCCACGCCCACTGCAGTCCTACTCCTGCCAACCCGCTCTAGTATAAAAAAAAAACGAACCTGAATAGCAACTTGTTGAAGCATAGCAATTCCACCAGCGAACAGGACGACCACGTGAGGCACCTGAAATGCAAAGATAACCAGTCATTATTTAACTAGTTAATGTTGTCAGTACACAAGTAAAAGTACACAATATTTTGTTAAAGTTAAGCTTCTAGATAAACAGTAATCAAGACTGAAAAGACTGAAACAGATATAAGATTTCTATTAGAGTACTATCATAATCTTACCTTGGAATGTGGATGCGCCGACTGTGGAGTACTGTGTCAATGGCTCTACTCCACACTCATCCAATTTTTTTGACATTGATAACGGGGTGTTTTTGCCAAATTATATATATGGCAACCCGAAACATGTCAAAACATAACCATAGCCATCCTATCCAGGGAGGCTTGGTGAGTGAACACCCCATTTTTTGCAAAGGGCAGCATCAGGTCTTTTTTCTCATATAGGTGCCTCGGTAGTCTTGCTGGCAGTATGTTGCACATGTTCTACTCTATGGCATCATCATACTTGGTTAGGGAGTAGTACCGAATTTCACTGAAAATCACTCAATATAACAGAAACATTGTTTGCATAATTGCTAAACTAAAATAGCAACATATAACGTGCGATCACTACTAAGATATGAACAGATACAAGAACTAAAGTATAAATTTACCGAGAACAAATTACAAAGTGGCCACCTATTAGACCATTCCAGGACATACAACGGCCAAGCAGGAGTAGCCTTTCTCATAATTAAGAAATAGAAAGGCAATATAGCGAAAGTAAATAGCTTCAGCCCCTGTCTAGCAGAACTACAAGGCGACGCAACTGAAGATTGTAAAATATATGCACCAATGTCCTGTACAGAGCATGTTACAGCCGTGCAAAAGAAGTCTCGGCAGCAACTGCACTTTCTTCGAAAGTCGTAAAACGCCTCTTCTCTATGTACGACACCCGTCAATATTTAGAAAAGGACGCATGCAGCAGTCCTGGAAATTTGACTGCTCGAATGAACTGACCTCACAGCAGGTGAATGTCGAGAAAAAAATCATTTCTAAACAGCAAATTACACATTCCCATCCTGTCCTGGAAGGTGGCATAATCGGCCACACAATCAAGTTGACAGCGCGCGCTCCATTAGTAGAGGCGTTTGGACGAACACCGTTGTGTGTGTTGGCGCATGCGTACACTGGCACGACGAAGTTGTGCTTTGCGCAGCTGCAGATTGACGTAATCAGTGATCACGTCATTACCGCCTCCGCCGGCCAACGTGAACGAAGTAGAAGTGGATCAGTGATAAGCCATTTTCAATTTTTTTCCTCTTTTTCCATTTCTTCGATCACTTCATCGTCTTATTATTTATAATTACTAATACGCCGTTTCATTGCTGTTGCAGAAAACATCCACGATGACAACGAGATATGGACTACAAGCTCTTCAATGCTTGCGTCACGGCGACGGGAACTCGAGGAAGCATTGTTCGCAAACTTCTAGCAAAAGAGACGAGACGTCAGACACCATTCAAGATGACGTAGCGGCTGCTAAGCCTTAGAGACGGTGACATTATTCATAATATATATAACTCACTTGCTATTATTACCAAGATAAGTTTGTTTTGACAATCAATGTTAACTATGATTTATAACGTTCATCAAGAATGTTTTCACCACATAGTAAAGTTAAAAGATGTTCTTAAGGAGCTGGCACCTACACTCAATAAACGTTTTAAAATTATAACTGCACCTTTGGTTATCCCCGCTTTACTGAATCAGAGATAACTGTGTCTGCAATATAATCTTACTAATGGATAAACGATAGAGGTGTAGATGAATCACATTTCTCAACAAGAATATGCTGAGACAGTCATTTCACAGCGTCTTTCAATATGTTATATAACACATGCCGCCTATCAGACATGGCAGCGAACAACTTGACAGGACATGCGTAGTTAAAAATATATATATCTTTATTGTGTCTTCTGCACTAGGACGTATTCTGTTCAGGCGCGTTGGTTCGTCAGCAATGCGGTGTCTCGACAAATACATACCACCAGCTTCTCAGTGTCAAGATAACCTGCCTAAACACGTGACGTATGGCCCGTCGCGACTTCTTCTGACACATTATACATTTAGTTGCTCTGCATTAAGGCATTACCTTGGAATTTGACTCTTACCGAAATCTGTTGTTCGAATTCTAGATTAACGCTGCAAATGCGAGTAAATGTCAATCGATCCGTTACTGAAGCTGTGGGTTTTGTTTATTTGATATGTACATACTATCTGCACTAGTACGCATTCGGTTCTTTGGTTCATGAACAATGAGTTGTCTCGGCAAACTCATGTTTGCTTCTCAATGTCAAGACGACCTGTCAAAACACATGATATATGGCGGGTCTCGACTTCTCCTTAAAATATACATTTTTGCTGCTTTTGAATGGCTGATGCATATAATATTAAGATTAAGGTATAACCTTGGAATTGGACTCTATGGAAATCTACTGTGTCGAATTCCAGCGATTCTTCTCTACATGGGGGAAAATAAAGGGGAAAAGGAAGGGAGAGAAGAAAGGAGAAAAGGAGAAAAGGGAGAGAGAAAAAGAGGGGAAAAGTTACCAAGACGTCGTCTAAAAGTGTGCAAATTTGCAGATGCGACGGCTAATTTTCGGTAGCTCCTCCAGGGGGTGTATGCAATGCTTTATGAAAACAAATCAAAAAATTGTAATAATATTTTTTCAATTTTTTTTAATTGATTAAAATTAACCCATTGTCTTGCGGGGCCACGAGGTGATTTGCCCACTTTGCACCGGCAATTGTATCGTTTACCTCGGGAGGGAGTCGAACCCTCGTACAAGACAATGAGGTTTTTTTGTTTTTTCTCTCTTTCTGTCACCACTACTGGCGTATTTTTTGGTATTTTTTCTTTATCTCTGTTTACTGCCACACAAGTGGCGTATTTTTTTGGTATTTTCTTTTTTCACATGATATATAACAACGCAATATACATGCATATAGTTATTTTCACCAAGCCACCAAGAATCAAGCATGCATACAAACAAGCATTGCAAATATCATTGCATGGCAATATCATACAAGTGACAGAAACAAGTGCATTAATGCATGCAAGAGAAAGAGAAAGACATGTTAATGTTTTGTAATTTTTAAAGTCTAGCTCAAGTGTAGTGTTGTAGTAAATTGAAGAAAGTCATGCCATAAATGCTACACATTGAGTGAAAAGTGATAAGCAAGCGTATAAATTAACAGTATGAAATGTTATATAAAAGCAGCATATATATATATATATATATGTATATATATATATATATATATATATACACACACACACACACACATACTTTTATAACCTGCAATGTGACTTTGTTTGAGCCTGCAACACTGACACATAGAGCCTACATGACACTGACAGATCCTGCAACACATTGACACCTATATAGCCTGTAACACAGAGACTCCTCTAAAACATTGAGGAGCCAGGCACATAGACATTTACCAGGTAGCTGAATATATACACCACAATCAAACTATTCCAGATAAAACAACATAATGCAAACAACTGATTATGTCTACATCTATGTGTGTGTTTGTTTGTGTGTTGATGTACATGTGTGTGCATTTACTCGTGAGTATGTGCTTGTGTGTGTGGGTGTGGGTGTGTGTGTGCTTGTTTATATGTGTGTGCCTGCATGCCTCCACATGTGTATGTACATGCATGTGTTTGTTAATAACTGAGAATATCCTACAGAATACATCAAACACTTATGCTATGACACTTTAAAAAAACTGTTTCCAACACAATAATATTTTTAGTATCATAAAAAAGGAAGTGTAGTTAAAATGGGAAAACAAAATGATGATGGAAGTAGTGTGATTTAGAGATCTGACACAGGATGATAAAGAGCTGGTAAGAACAGCCAACTGACCGGTGACATTGCCAGTTGCTCAGCTGACACCAACACGGAACAGTCAGGAAATTGTAAACAAAGCACTGACAATGGCTAGTTCATTAATGTAAGCATTACTGCAACTAGGATGTATCACATATGAGCTTAATTATCTATGCTCATTTTCACCATCAAGGTCACTATTAAAGTCACATTTGGGATTGGTAAAAAATGAGTAGATTAGCAAGCTGATCAGAATCTGTTTCCATTAGTATTGTGTTTTGTAAATTGTTTGGCACTAGAACTTTATTCTGTCATTAGATGAGTAACAATATATCTAAAAAGTCTGTCACCATAGCATTATTCTGTTATGCAATGTATAATGACATTGACATCTCTATAGTTGTCATAGTCACTTGCTGTCTGTCTGTCTGTCTGTCAGACAGACAGGCGGGCGGGCTGGCGGGCGGGCGGGCGGGCGGGCGGGCAGGCGGGCAGGCAGAGACAGAGAAAAACAGAGAGACAGGGAGACAGAGACACTAGTATGTTGCCAGCTCAACATGGGTTCTCTGTTCATCACGAGCACCACTTGTTTCTTCACCTCACAGTGGAGGAACTGAAGCACCCCTGAGACTCCTCCTATTCTACACCCCCTGTGCCAATCACTTCAGCCTTGGCACTGCCATCTCTGAACACAGCAACACTCACTTTCATCACACCTATCTGTTATGTACAACAATTCTAACTTAGGATGGAACTATCTATTACATCGGACAAACCTGTTGATTATATACAACAACACTCAGGTCAGACATGTCTACGGTGTATTGCATATAAGAAAAGTCAGAGACCAAGTAATAACAGAATAAGTTGTCATCACGTAATGAACTTATACTGTGCTGCACTCTCTATCATCACATGACACATGGATCATACTCATTGTCACGTTACTGTCACATGAATAATTACATTATGCCTTTCTCGAATGTTATATGCCTTACATACATTGTGCCGTATTTGACTGATTCGTGCTGTAGTTACACTGTGTCGTACTCGAATGTCATATGCCATACTTACATAGTGCCATCCTCTACGGTCACAAGGTATAACTACATTGTGCCATACTCTACTGTTACATGGTGAACTTACATTGTGCAGCACTCTACTGTCACATGCCATGCTTACATTATGCCGTACTCTTACTGTCACTTGCCATACTTACATTGTGCCTTATTCTACTCTCTCATGCTGTACTTACATTGTGTCACATGCTGTACTTACATTGTGTCATATGCTACTGTCACATGCTGTACTTACATTGTGTCATATGCTACTGTCACATGCTGTACTTACATTGTGTCATATGCTACTGTCACATGCTGTACTTACATTGTGTCATATGCTACTGTCACATGCTGTACTTACATTGTGTCATATGCTACTGTCACATGCTGTACTTACATTGTGTCATATGCTACTGTCACATGCTGTACTTACATTGTGTCATATGCTACTGTCACATGCTGTACTTACATTGTGCGTTATTCTACTCTCTCATGCTGTACTTACATTGTGTCATATGCTACTGTCACATGCTGTACTTACATTGTGCGTTATTCTACTCTCTCATGCTGTACTTACATTGTGTCATATGCTACTGTCACATGCTGTACTTACATTGTGTCATATGCTACTGTCACATGCTGTACTTACATTGTGTCATATGCTACAGTCACATGCTGTACTTACATTGTGTCATATGCTACTGTCACATGCTGTACTTACATTGTGCGGTATTCTACTCTCTCATGCTGTACTTACATAGTGTCATATGCTACTGTCACATGCTGTACTTACATTGTGTCATATGCTACTGTCACATGCTGTACTTACATTGTGTCACATGCTACTGTCACATGCTGTACTTACATTGTGCCTTATTCTACTCTCTCAAGCTGTACTTACATTGTGTCACATGCTACTGTCACATGCTGTACTTACATTGTGCCATACTCGACTGATAGAATTCTGTGGTATTAACAACTTTGTCATCCTATTTGCATACAAAGAAATACACAAACTTACTTGGATCTCACCTAACCAAAGAGACAAGAAACAAATTGACCACCTTCTCATCACTGGCAAGTGGCGACAATCCTTACAAAATGTACCTTTTAGAAGAGGAGTGGATGTTGGCAGCAATCACCACCTTGTTATCGCAAACATCAAACTGCAGCTTAAAAGAACAGTAACACCAACTAGGCTGTTGCAATGTTTCGATGTATCCAAGGTGAAAGATTCTGGCATTAGACCAGTAGTGCAGTACTAGGACAGAAAGAGGAAACAAAAAGACTGGCTGAGTGGAGACACATGTAAATGTTTGGTCAGGATACAACAAAGTATGTCATGAATTACTTTGCAAACTTTTTTCTCTGACTATAAAATCAATGATTCTGCAAACATGAAATTTGTAATGAAATGATCAAGTTTTTCTTACAATATTTACACAGATATCATGTAACATGTATCAAATCAGTACCGATAGCAATGCTTTATGTGTGGTTAATAATAACATAATGTGTATGTGAAATTTGGTTTGATGACTCCCTTACAGTATGTGAGATCTTTATCAAGCTTGCCTGAGTGCATCTTAAACATTGCCTTACCATAACACATGCATAGACAGAAACACAAATTTCTCTTTGCGGTGAATTTGTGTGTGTGGTGTGTATGTGTGTGTTTGTGTGAGAGGGAGAGAGAGACGGACAGACAGAGAGAGAGAGGGAGAGGGAGAGAGGGACAGACGGACAGAGCGAGAGAGCGAGAGAGCGAGAGGGGAGACAGATGGAGAGACAGAGGGAGAGAGAGAGAGGGAGAGAGATGGAGAGAGGGAGGGAGAGAGAGAGGGAGAGAGACTTGAGAGAGACAGGAAGAGAGACGGAGAGAGAGACGGAGGGAGAGAGAGACGGAGGGAGAGCGAGAGTGAGAGGGGAGACAGAGGGAGAGAGAGAAGGAGAGACGGAGAGACGGAGGGAGAGCCAGAGCGAGAGTGAGAGCGAGAGGGGAGACAGAGGGAGGGAGAGAGGGAGAGACAGAGAGAGAGAGACAGACAGACAGAGAGAGAGACAGACAGACAGACAGACAGACAGAGAGAGAGAGGGAGAGACAGAGAGAGAGAGAGAGAGGGGGAGGGAGAGAGAGATGGAGAGAGAGGGAGAGAGAGACGGACAGACAGACAGACAGACAGACAGAGAGAGACAGAGAGACAGAGAGATACTGAGAGAGACAGAGTGAGACAGAGACAGGGAGGGTGGGAGAGATGGAGAGACGGAGAGACGGAGAGACGGAGAGAGAGAGAGAGAGAGAGAGAGAGAGAGTGACAGGCAGACAGACGGACTGAAATTATCATATAAACAAAACCAAATAAGTACAGAATCCAGTTTCCCATACAGGAGTTTTGTTACATCGCATATTGTAGAATTATAACTTCAAAATTAATAAAGTTATCTGCATTCCGAAATTATAACAAAGATTTATTGCAAAAAACACAGAATTAGTAGAAGTTGAATGATATGAGACCACAAGTTAAAACTTGCAAAGATATAAGTTACCACGGTATACGTATGTTAATCATATTAAAAGCTCATATTGCTGGACAAATGCTCATGTGGCCAAATCACCTTTGGTACGAGGGCATTCTTTAAAACAAAATATTTTCTTGTCATATTTGGACCCCAGCCACATGTGTACTCTTTATTAGAGAGGTATATACTTCAAAACAGGTAATTTATACGGTATGTGATGAATGTAGATGATGATGATGAAAGTTGTAGCTGTACCCCAAAACATGAACAATGTTATTCTGAAGTGAACAAATGCCCATTTTTGAGTGTTTGTAACTCTGAAACTATCATATAAATGCATACAAAAATCAGAATCCAGAAAATTAACATACACATTAAGAAAGTTATTAGCATTCCAAAATCGTTTAAAAAAATATTACTGCGGTCGCGATTGCAAAGCCAAAGAAAATGTGTAACAGACTCTGTACTCAATCAACCATCAGTTTATAACTAATTAGAATTTAACATTAACATTTTGCATTTAGCGATTATTTAGATAGCTATATAATTATATTATATATAGCTGTGTTTCATTAAAACTGGAGATGGTAACCTGGGAAGATTTCTGGATATTGGTTGATTTGGCATGGAATGAACCTATATTGTCTTAATCATAGATCTTAATAGATCTTGAAATATTTTCAAAACATTGCACATGGGAGAATGTTAAACTGCTAACAGCTTAAGCACCATTAATATTCATTTTGGATAGTTTGTAGTGACAATTCTGGAAGAAAATACAAACAATCAACCATTGTCATTGACATTCACATTGGCATCATTGTCATTGATTTGCTTGCTCCAGGATAAAAAATATTTTTTTTAAATATCACCACCTATTATTATTGTGAAACACAACAGGGAGATTAACTGTAATAAGACCCCAATACTAATTATGCTAATGCAATCGGCGTATCACCGGCAGTGGCACTAATGGGTCGTCAACTCGCCACACGACTGCCCGTTGTGAGGAATCAATTTGTTTACTCCAAAAAGCCCAAACTTGGGCTAACGCAGGAGTTTGTAGTGCTTCTTGTGCGCATGCGTTTGGTTGTATGTATGTTTGTTTGTTTGTTATAACTTGTTTGTTTGTTTTACAGGCAATTTAGGTGATTGGGTGTTGGGAAGGGGAGGTTCATTATTGCTGCTTGAAAAGCTATGGGATTTTCTATTGCAGTAATGTGTGGTGGGATCATATTCCAGATGCGAATTGCACGGGGGTAAAAGGAGAACACTGCAGTGTTGATGCGGCACCTGGTGGCGATGTAATGGCCACGGTTTTTTGATGGTTTTAGTAGGCCCGGTGGTGGTGTGATGTTGATTATGTTATTTAAAATTTTGTAAAATGTCATTGCTTGTTTGATAATCCTGCGTCGCTCAAGAGTGGGCCATCCAAGGGTGGCTATTAGGTCTGTTGTGGCTGTTTGGCGTCGATGGTTGTTTTTGACAAATCTGGCTGCACAGTGCTGTACCTTTTCAAGATGTTTAATTTGGGTAGTGGTGTGTGGATTCCATATAGGAGAGGCATATTCAAGTTTTGGTCGGACTAGCATGTTATAGGCCGTTTCTTTTACATCAGGTTTGCATGGTCCGAGGGTTCGTTTGATCATACCTAAAACTTTTGATGATTTGGAAGCTATGTCAGTGATGTGATTCGCCCAGGTTAGTTTAGTATCTAATTTTATTCCAAGATATGGGTGGCTGGAGACTGTGGAGAGTGGCACACCACAAAGGGAATACGAATGTAGTCTGGGTTTGGTTTTGTTTGTTATTGGGAGGTGCACACATTTGGGGATGTTAAACTCCATTTGCCATTTGTTGGACCATGTTTGTAGTTGGATCAGGTCAGATTGGAGGATGTTGTTATCTGTTTCAGATTTGATTATGCGATAGATGATGCTGTCATCAGCAAAGAGCCGTATTGGAGATTGAATGTTGTTGTTTATGTCATTTATGTATAGCAGAAAAAGAACTGGTCCTAGGACTGAGCCCTGTGGTACTCCAGATGTAACACATGTATTATCCGACAGGGCGCCGTTGACTGAAACTCTCTGTTTTCGGTGTGAAAGAAATGATTTTATCCAGTTTTTTGTGTTTCCAGTTATTCCATAGAAGGCTAATTTTGATAGGAGGCGTTTATGAGGGACTTTGTCAAACGACTGCCCGTTGTGAGAGAACAATTGTAGCCACGTCAACACCGAGATGGGGACATCCGAAACTCCGATCAACGTGCCAAAACGACGTACAAGCGATGTTACAAATTATGCTAATGAGACACTAGTTATTTTATCACATACAAATTAATCATGT